>JZKD02S1454241.1:35958-46120 GCA_000966675.3 Picea glauca
TCCCAAGCAGAGAGGAAACTATGATGAGCATAGCAACAACATCAACAAGTAGGGACAACATATACCAAAATGAACACTAACTATTCCAAAAAGCCCACACAATGTCGAGTAAAGAAACAACACTAACGAGCAAGGACAACACCGAGCTGGATCAACAATAAAAGTTCCAAAAGCCATGTAGGAGTTGAATAGCCCAAACACTAAAGTTGCATATTTTAAACTGAACAACAAAGACATGAATAAGTGAATGCAAGAATGATGCGGTTTGGATAAATGGTGGCATGCAACCTGAAATTCAAGTTGGAGCATTTTTGCATATGTGCAATAAAGTTGTATTCCATTTGTTCTTAGAACCGACAAGGAAATTATACGCATCTCATTACAATAACGTTAGAGTACCGAAAGTTGAGTGCTTGCATCTTTGTATTTTTAGTACCAAAGGGAAATCATGATGGGATTTGTCTATGATTTAATTTCGTTCACGTTCATGGAATGTTACAATTTCAACGTGTGTATTTATAAGCACGAATCGTTTGGAATTAACACTCGTGAGAGTAGTAAATATAAATCTCATTATAAAAATTTTATTCCAATCTCGTTATAAGATTCACGAATATCTATTGCTCTAATTAATATAACTATATATCTAAAAGTAATTGATACATAAAATTATTATCTAGAATATTAAAATATTCATTATTCGAATTTATGAAAACAACAAATCATGTAATTATTTCAATAGCGTATATTACAATTTATTCTATATAATTATTGCAATAACATTTATTCATCACCATTTATTCTTTATAAATCAATTTAGAGTTTCAAATAGTCTTTTCACACTAAGAGTGATATATTGGCCATAATTTAGTAATAGGTTTTGTCATTTTCGGATTTTTTTTTTTCATAATTCATTTTATACATATCATTTAACAACAATGCACATTGCCTGTTTTATATTTTCAAATATTTCTTAAAATTATTTTAATAACATTTATTAATTACAACTTTCTTTTTAAAAGTATTATTCTTCACAAATCATTCTATATAAACCATTTTAAAGTAACATCTATATATCACAATTCTTACATCATAAGATTTTAAAAAATAGCTAATGCAATGACGACACTTTTGTCCATGCTCGATGATCAAATTTGCAATTGAGATAAACTAAATCTTTCATTGCATAAATATTATTCCTCACAATTCATTCCATACAAACCATTCCATAAGAACCATTTCATAGTAACACATATACATCACAATTCTTACATCATCGGATTTTAAAAAATAACCAATACAATGTCGACACATATTTCCATGCTCGATGATAAATTTGCGATCAAGATAAGCTAAAGCTTTCATTTCATAAATATTATTCCTCGTGTCACGTCCCCATGGGATCCTTGCCTAAATCTTATGATCATGCACTCTCTGAGGGCATGTGGCACAACAACGGTTCTCACTTGGATGCTTGGTGTTAGCACTAGAAGTCACCCCTGGATTGCAGCAGGGATGAGCCTGATACCCATCAGTTTGTATGTCATGGTAAATAAGTTTAAGGTGGTCTAATGGACGCAGATTCAGAACCTGAATGACGTTCAACACAAAACTGGACAGGAAATGTACAAGGAAGTGAGGGCCACAACTAAATTCAGTCAAGAAATTGAGTTAAAGCGAGAGCAGAGGGAAGACTTATGAGACTGCTCTGGGCATCAGGCCTCCCAGCAGCTCAGGGAGGAAAACTCAAACTCAGGAACACTCTTGGGCCTAAGCTCAGACACTGAAATATGTCTTCTGAGGACACAGTAACAACTGTAGCATGATCAAACCTCCATCATCCTGTAACTACAACAACTTGAATGGATCCTCCAATTCCGAGCCATTCATTGTAAGAGGGAATAAGATAACACGGGAACTGGTTAAAACCAGTGAAAACATTGTAGTGATCAAACCTACATCATCCTACAACATTACAACCCTCGACTGGATCCTCCAATTCCGAGTGTCTTAACATGGTGTTTACAAAGAGATGGAAAGAAGTTGACTTCTATTAATCTGAAAGTCTCAAATCAAAATACATAACCAGACACAGCTTTGGTGTTAAAACATATTACAAAATGGGAGCTCTACTCAACCAAAACCTTTTCAAAAATGACAGAACTCCATACTTATACTCAAAAATTTCGTTTCTGCAATAGAGACGTGCTTGAGTTAATGCATTGAAGGCATTGCGTTTGCATGTTTCCTGGCATATTGTGCATGCAGTCTTCTGTCAAACGCAAGCTTGGTCAGACACAACCTTGCTTCGGAACAGATAGTTAGCTGAGCCGACTATCTGACAGTCCTTCCTGGGCTTCCATTTATGGTGGAAGTGATGCTCAACCATCGCCAACCAACCTTAATAACTTCTTCCTCGGGATCGAGAGAGCCTGAGTCAAAACTGCACCTAGGAGATGTGGCAGCCTCTCCATCCTGCCACCTGGAGCTGAGTTGGATGCCTGCAGGGATGGCTAGGCAACAAACGTGGATGGGGGTCTGGCAGGGCGATGTCATGATGGGCAGGCCAGTGGGTTGTGCAATGGCCATGCAGAGGAAACAAAGAGGCTAGGAAAAATCTGTGACAGAGACATGACAGGAGATGAGGTGTTAGAGGAAGGAGGTGATGTGGAGCGATATGACACAGGTGGCGAGAGATGAGAGGGGAGATGCGACAGGCAGAATGGTGAATGGAGGACAGGTGTGAGGGAGAGAAATCTATAAGGGAGCAGGAGATGTGACAGATAGAGGAGAGAGATGGAGTGGGGGACATCTGCCGGCGGGACAGAGGGTCCACATGTCGACCTGGGATAGGATTGGGGGCCGCGAAAAGTGGTTTGAACTTCCCCGCTTTTGGGCTCGATGTGTGTCTTCGACCGACACGTAGCGCCTTAAAAAACCGTGGTTGTTTTTCCCGCCCCACTCTACCTTTTTTAACGATCGCGCATGTTGAGGCCCTAATATGGGCATCGCCGTCGATCTAGAGTGCGCAAATCTCAGTCGCCCATATCTATGTGCCTCTTAGAACAATGTGCCAAACAACCACATTGACCCCGAAGGACTTAGGATAAGTTCCATCTAATGGGTTTTTGGCCCCTTTCTTTGCATTTTGTCACCTTGAAGCCAAATCCAAAGGAAAAACTCACCCCTACAAGAATATGTGATAACATTAGGCTCCATGGAGGATAGAGTCCTCCCTGTGAGGCTCTAAGATCTCCTTCTTCATTTATAGTCGCCTTCTGTTGGGCTATGGAGTCAAGCTCAAAACACCCTGTTGAGGAAAATATGATGAAAAATAAAATGAAAACAAACTTACAAGGTCTCCAAGGAGATTATTTATGTACAATCCTAAACTAATCAAACTTTACATGGTGCTAGGTGAAAGAAAATTTCCACCATAGCCAATCAAGTAACTTCCTGAATGGAAGCACTCTTAATCTGTTAGTGATTGGTAATAAATGATGCAACCGTGACAGTAGAACGGTTACACCCTTCATCTTTCTTCCAAGGGCTGAAGTTGAGATAAAATAGGGCGACTCCAGGTCATGAACGAAATGCCACTCCATGTACTCGCTGAAAGGATCATAGAATGAGTGGAAGTCATTATGATCATTGAAAGTCGTTATGATATTCAAACCTAACCTGGAAGTCATTATGATCATTGGAAGTCATTTAGACTATGCCTCTTCACCTAGAGCATACCCATAATCCATTCTACACTATGGATGAGCCACACGCCTACTCTAGTGCAACTCACTTGTATACTTAGACAATTTTTTAACAACTTAACACTTATTCATTTAAACATACATCCATGAACACAAGAAATACAAAGAACACTTGCAAAACAAACAAGGGACACACATATATAGTGTAGGAAACACAAGACATGCCTAACACACGATTAGTTCTTATTATTGAAAAACAATTACAATATGATCACGATCGGATTAGTTTACAAGTAGATTCATATGACTCACCTCAATTCACTAAGACACTCATACATAGATTCATCACACCAAGACTTGTCTCTCAAAAAAAAATTTGAAACTCTTGCATTGGTGTGCCTCAGACATGTTCCCACTACATACTCATTGTCTCTTCTTTATTGCGAGACTTCACATAGACCTTCAGTTCCTTCTCATAACATGTCTCACCTAGACTTGCGTCAAGACTTCCCCAAACTCCAAAGTCAACCTAATTTCTAGACTCAATACAAAGAAGGTTTCCCCAACTCTATCCACATAATCACCTCAAGGAAGCACAAGCCCTCCCATGTGGAGCGACTTGGCTCCTTGAGGGACCTCACCCCTCCTTGTTTGAATCTACCTTAGAACCTTGGTGTTGATCTTTACCCTATCCCTATTCCTTATTGGTTGTGTGTCTTCCATTCTTATATGGACTCCAAACATCATCTTTATTAACCATCACATCCTTTAGGTGTTTTGCGTCCCTTCGCGGACTATCATGCCCTCACGAATCGATGCACCCCTTCACGGATCGATGCACCCCTTCACAAATTGATGCACCCAAATGGACCTGTGTGCTAATGAACCTTCATATCTCTAAGGACCAGTGCACCCAAACCTTGGGTGTGCTCCTCGTGTCGACATGCCCCAACCTCTTTGGTGCGCCCTTACCTTATGCAGTCCTTTCTGAGATGAATTGTCTTCTAGCTTGATGTGCCCCTTCTCTTGGTCGCTTTTACCCCATGCTTTTCCTCATGCTTGGGAAATCCCAATTATACATCACAATTATTACATCATCACAATTTTAAAAATAGTCAATGCAATGCCGACACTTTTACCCTTGCTCGATGACCGAATTTGCAATCGAGATAAGCTAAGGTGTCCAGGAGGTCACTCAATCTTTGTAAATTGTCTCCTATGTTGTCTCACTTCTCACAGGTATTTCCATATCTTGTTGGTAGAAGCCTATATATCGTCTCGTCATCCTTCGTTGCTACTCATCTCATTGTCACCAAAATGTGGGAATTTATACATATGGAAATGAGGTTGGGGAATAGATTTAGTGTTTTGTTGTGTGCACTAGATCAGGAATATGAGAAGAACAAATATGGCGGTTATTTCATTTTCTATGCAAACTTCTTTAGCGAGGCGGGGGGAAAGTGGGACTTATTAAAAGTTGTGAAAGACCAGATTCCTAAAATGGATGATCTATACAAATATGACAGATTCATGATCACTGGAAGTCGTTATGATATTCAAACCTAACTTTGAATTCATTGAGTGATGAGGCTAGTAATGGTATTCAAACCTAACCTTCCTAAAGATGAATTTCAATCTATTTGGTGTCTTAATAATAACCCTAACATCATTATCTTAAAATCCAATAAAGGTAACATTATCGTCATCATGAATACCTTAGACTATGGATCCAAACTTCAATACCTTCTTTCCTCTTCCTCCTACAAACATCTCGCTAAAAACCCTTTTAGTACCATTACTAGGATCATAACTCAAGCCATTGAATCTTCCTCCTTGGACCCAAACATTAAAAAGAAACTTATTCCTAATAACCCAAAAACCCCTAGGATCTATAGACAACCAAACATTCACAAAAAAGACATTCCCCTCAGACCTATAGTAAGTGCTATCGGTTCCCCCACTCATTCCCTTACCCACTTTCTTGCTTCCAAACATAAATCCTTTACTAGAAAAACTTCATCTTTCATAAAAG
This sequence comes from Picea glauca, assembly GCA_000966675.3. Classification (NCBI taxonomy): domain Eukaryota; kingdom Viridiplantae; phylum Streptophyta; class Pinopsida; order Pinales; family Pinaceae; genus Picea; species Picea glauca. Next base: position 41,698 of record JZKD02S1454241.1, read on the forward strand.
ACTGCTCTGATTTTATTCAAAAAACGTGTGATCTTAAACTCAATGATCGAGATTTATTGTTCATTTTCGATGTTGTCTCTTTATTTACCAAGATTTTGTTCCTCGAAGCTCTAGAACTCATCTCCAATATGGTGGACCTCGAAAACCTTAACATTATTGAAATCTACCTGGCATCCACTTTCTTCTCCTTCAAAGGTACATGCTAAGAACAAACCTAAGGTACAACCATGGGGTTCTCCTTATCCCCCATGGTAGCTAACATGTTCATGGAGCATTTTGTTACATTAGCCCTAAACAAATTTCATATCAAACCTAAATGATGGTTCATAATTGTTGATGAAACCTTTATTGTTGGCCTCATGGCCAATCCTCTCTAACTTCCTTCTTCAACTTTTAAATAGCCTTTCCCCCCACATCCAATTCACCATGTAAATGAAAAAAGATAGTTCCCTTCCCTTTTTGGACATTGTTATCTCTTTCTTCCCTAATGGATCCCTTACTGACAAAGTTTATCAGAAAAAGAATCACACTGACAGATACCTTCATGCCCAATATCATCATCATCCAACCCAAAAATCCACTTTCCTCAAAACTCTAGTTACTCGATCCATTTGAATATCAGACCTCGAATTCCTTGAGAAGAAAAAATCCCACCTAAACAAGGCCCTTATGTCCAATGGTTACTCTAGCTATAAAATTAACAAATCTTTTCACTCAACCTACAAGCCTAAATTGAAAAACTCTCACTCTTCTTCCCCACCCATAGCTCTAACTTCTCTTCCCTACATCCAAGGCAATACTAATCACATATCCAAAATTATTGCTAAAAAGAATATCAAAACCATTTTCAAGCCCTTCAAAACCATAAAAAAATCCTTCATATTTGATAACGATAAATTTTACCCCATGCTCGGCCCAAGAGTTTACCAAATTCCTTGCTCCTGTGGAAAAGCATACATTAGCAAAATTGGAAAATCCTTCAAATCCCCTCTCAAAGAGAACACAACTGACACAACCCACAATAACATCTCTAAATTAGCTATTGTTGAACATTCTTTTAAATTCAAAATCTATTTTGACCAAACCAAAATCTTGTCCTTAGCACCCTATTACTCATCTCACATAATTCACAAAGATCTGGAAATTAAAAAACATCCAAACAATTTTAACTACGATGATGGGTATAAATTAGCCAATCTTGGAAGCCTATCATTCATCGCCTCAGGAATCAAACCTAAATTGTTTTATCCATCCTCTAGCTTTCCATTCCCCCTTTCCTCATATATTTGCCTCTCCCTTGTTCCTCTTATCCAAAATCTTTCATATCTTCATTTTTCTAATCTAAAAGTCCCACTCCCCCCCCTCTTATTTTCTAATTTAAGCCTCAGATAATACTTTAATTTTCCTTTAAAACATGATTATATTTATCATTATTTCTAATTATTATTGATTTTAGTTCATCTTTAAACTTAATATTATCATCATTATCTTAGCATTTTATTATTTAATTATCATTTAATTATATTTTTATACTTTAATTATTAATAAATTTTCATTAATTTACATCGGCTAATTTCCCATTAATTTATAATGGTTGGTGTTTGTCCACTTTTCGACAACGTTCTTATTAATTTCAACATTTATAATCCTTTCCTCAACAATCGTTTCAAATCTCATTACTTCAATAGACCCTGATGATGGGTGGAGTGTCCACTCGAAACATTGGACGTTTCAAAAGCTCCATACACAGTTTACATACATAAATCTAAAACAACATTACGAGGAACTGTGAAAATCTACATAAGTTTTATAAGTTAAGGAAAAAAGTTATTTTGAAGGTGAGGCATATGTTTTTCTCTTTTCTTCTCAGTTATGAAATTAAAATACAAAGAAAGGGGCACTAACTATGTAATTGTCATCAACTCTGTGGCTAATATGGTTGCTGCAAGATCTTCTACTTCATTTTTTTTTCTCCGGTATCCCACTCCCATATTCTTTGTTACAGAACAATAAATAATACAATAAGAGTGGATCACAGTCTTCTCATTGTGGCCAAGTATTTAACATAGCTTGATATATGTCTAGGGTTAGGGTTAGGTTTTTGCATGCCTCAACCTCTAATTAATGTTAGGGTTTTGGACCCTCTAGAATCTTCTTGAAAGTTTGCATGTGACTAGGTCCACATGCGCGAGTAATGGAAGTTGACATGGCATCTACTTGGTACCATGATGATCAATAGGATAAGTCAAATTGTGTGAAGCATAACTTCTACATATGAAATCTTACTAATATGATCTTCATGCCATGTAAATATCTCAACGTGTAAAACAACATTGAAAACATTGAGCTAAGATTACAAATTTTTGACCCCCAAATGACCATTTAATATCTCAAATAGGCTCAAGGAGGTTTTTGACTTCAAATCACCAAAGTAAGACACATACTCTACAAATAAATAACTCCATTTTTTCACCTAAAATATGCCCTTTAAATAAATAAAATATTATACAATGATCCATTCCAAATTAACCCATACATTAATTTTTTTATTAAAATCATCACCCATACACTTTAATATTAAAAACATAATTTATTTCATATAAACAATTTACTCATAAAATAAATCTGAGTGAGTGTATTTAGTCCATTACCTACAAGAATTTCCTATGGCATATTTAATTTCATTCTACTTATGGATAATAGTAGGTGGAGTGAAGGATATGAGTGTTTACTAATATCTCAAAATTTTAATGTGCATAATTTCAAAACGTCTCTTACAAGCGTTAAAATGATTGCCACATAGTTTTTGATGTAATTTAAATTTAGGTTTGAATAGACAGTGTTGAAATGATTGCCACATAGTTTTTGATGTAATTTAAATTTAGGTTTGAATAGACAGTGTTGAAAAATTATACTGAACATCGCCTCATGTAATCAATTTTGAATTAATTAAATGGTTAAAAAACCAACAAAAATTCGACAAATCAAACAACATAGTCAGTAGGAATAGGTACGTTAGAGAAAAAGAAACAATCCACCCATCAAAATTTGAGCTCAACTAGTTTTAGTCACTATCATTCAAAGAAGTTTAGTCATGATGAAGGGTATTCTATTAGATTATTAGATTAGTCGTATATATACTTTGTACAATCTAATTCTTCCCACACCAACCTAGGTTGAGTTTCTCCATGTTTGTGTGTAGAGAAATTCATCCTAGGTTGGTCTGTGCAGAATTAGATTGTACAAAGTATATATACACACTTAATTTTAATAAAAAAATTAGTTTATTAAATTTAAATTAATTTTAGCTTAATTCATCATAAATTTATTATGAATATCGGTTTTTAATATTTAAGATATTGGTTTTCAATAGTTGAGATGATAATTTCCAATATATTTTTTTATAACATTAAATTGGAGCTTGTAACAAGGTTCTCACCCATAACATGAAAAAATTAACAGGTATGAGAAAGTATAAGAAAGGGCAAGTGCTCCTTCTCCTCACTTATATTAGAAAATTATGAGAAAGGGCTTGTGTTCAATATTCTCCTCACTTAAATGATACAAGTGTGTGAGAGTGTTAGTACTCCTCTTTCTCCTCACCACTCTAATTACAAAACTATGAGAAAGGTCTAGTTCTCCTCCTGGCCTCCTAAAAATTAATTCATCCACAAGAGTTGTGTTTTTGCAATCAAATTGACCTTTATGCATGCTTCAAACTTTTGATGGGGGGTTGAGAAATAAATCTGATTTTTTTGAATGAGTAGTTTAGGTAAGGAATTGTACTATGAATAGATGAAAACATGAAAAATCTAAAAATAATAACTAATTATAGTACTATGCTTATAGGCTATGGACAAACAAATTGTGAGACAAACAAAATTGGACAAATTTCTCATACATGAGAAGAGTATACACTTTAAAAGAATAGGCTTACATCATTCCAAAACTTGGTAAAATAATAGAAGAAGTTCTACACATCAAAAGATTCATAATTAAAGTTAGTCTCCAAAATAGCTTGGCCAATGGTGACTTCTCATTCATTAATTTTCTAAAAGATTTTACAAAGTTGTAGAAGAAAAAAAAACTTTCCTCTATTGAGTTTATCTTATTTATACAAGAGAAGAAGAGGGATATTCATCGCATTGTTGACCCCTCTTGATGGAAATATGTTTCCCTTCCTTGGTTGTTAGGTATATACATGATTGGTTAAATAAGAGACACAATTAAGGCCTGCCATCACATCCTAGCTAGAGGGTTTACACATTCCTATGCAACAAACAATACCTCAAAAAGTGAATTTTTCTTGTTCAACCTTCTTTCTATGATTTTTTTTTTGTGCATATTGCTTTCCTAAATCAAAATGCCACAATGTGGGTGGTTTCCCCTCTAATATGATACCTACTATTTTTTCCTCTTCCTT
>JZKD02S1454241.1:63588-79781 GCA_000966675.3 Picea glauca
TATATATATATATATATATATAAGCAGACCCCTGCCATAAATGGCACATTTGCCAATTTAGTAGTGCCTGCCAAAACCAACCGGTCCACCAAATGTAACTTCCATCCACCAAGTTAGCAATCCTCTAGGTTTTTATAACCACATACTAAACTAGGGAGGCATGCAGGTTTGACCCCGGGACCTCCTCCATCCACAAAGTTTTGAACTAATATGCCAGCCAATGCACCGAGGGAACCACATTGTATATTCTGCCCAAAATATTATTTAAATGTTGATTCCACCCAGCCCTGGGGGAGGCGCAACCATACTTTATGACCGCAACATGGATTTCGAGATAGGACTTTCATAATTGTAGGTGCAGAGGGCACGAAAATCGAGACATAATTCCTCTTGGGCCCGGGAGTGCCAGAGTTAGATCGGAGCATGGAGATAGTCATTTTTGGGTAATTTGACGCCACGAATCCAGTGGTGATGTATGTTTTCTGATATGAGCATTATTTTTACATCTTGATTTAATTTTAGGTATATTCATGTATTTTCCAAATTCCTTTGTTGAGTTAATGAAAGAGCCTACCCATTTGAGAGTAGGACCCGGAGACATAGTCCACCAAGGATGAACTCTGTTATCAATTTTTTGTGTTTAGATATGATGCTTATGTCTCTTCATTTTTAACTTTTCCCTTCTTTAATGGTGCACTTTAATTTATGCTCATTTAATACAATTCTTTATAAGTCACGATGAAAAGATCTCTGATCAACATGAGGGTCCTTCGACTTCACAAGACCATAACTCTCAAACCATGAGGAGTTATGTGACGCTCCACATACCAATGGAAATGGCATGACAAGAACTATCCATCTAGGATAGTTTCACTGACAAAATCATTGATCTTCATCTCATTATTCCATGATTAAGATTGGGTTCTATAACCATTCTTCTAGGATAACTCAACCACAAAGCATCTTCCCATGAGTGCTTTCACCATAAGGGGACCACTTTGGAGTTCATCCATTTGTACTCCCTATCAACCATGACAAGACAATAATGCATCATCTTTACATCAATCCAACTGGAATAACCCATGACAATACATCACTATGACATTGTCCCTTTGTCATTGATTCTATGCATGATCACATGATCCAACGATCAATACATTAATGCATCAATCCATCTCTACATCATATATCAATGACAACACATCGATCCATCTTCATCTATGCATCATATATCAATGACAACACATTGATTTGTCTTCATCTATGCATGACATCATCTATGCATCATATATGAATGACAACACATTGATCCATCTTCATCTATGCATGACATCATCTATGCATCATTTATCATTGACTTCACTTGACATCCATTCATTTACAACAATGAAAATACATACTTCATCAATATACTATGACAAGACATTGCTAATTGTTCCTTTGACATCAATGACAACATGATCCAACAATCTCCCCCTTTGGCATTGATGGCAATACCAACATTTATGTCAACACCAATCATTGATGGAAACATGTAGACATGGCATTTCTCTTCATCAATGGTCATCGCAATCACATCAATGTGATTATATCTCCCCTTTTGACATTAATGGAAAAGGGTAGTTCTCTCTTTGGGGCTGCTCCCCCTGCCTGAACTCTCCTTGGAGTTGCTCCCCCTGCCTGGATTCCTTGATCTTCCTCTGAATAATATCTCCCCTTTTGAACAAGGAATATCACTATGATGTAATGCTGAAGATATATCTCTCATGATCCCCTTGTGACCATCGATCCCCCTGGAAGCATGCCTCTTTGCTCTTTCTCCAAGTGTTTACCTTTGCATATGATAAATCTCTCCTCCTAGAATCATGGGAAGAAGAATGACTCCCCCTGTGGGTATGTCTCCCCCTATCTTCTCTGAAACATGGACAATATGATACCACTATAATATGCTTCTACTGCAAATGATACTGCTCAACTGGAACATAGATCAACTGCTCAAGAATGATCCGCTCTTCCTATGACGATCCTTGGACCTACCTATGAATCAAACTTGTGCCATACCATACATCATGAAGAAAAATATATGTCAACAATGAAAAGAGAATCATGAACAAAACATCAACCATGTATATCATGTGCCATATTGTCTGCCAACCATGCACAACACCCATGTACATCAACCATGTACATCAATACCATACAATATACCATAAGATATCATCAATGGAGTTTATCAACCACGAGTCAATAATGTGTACCAACCATATGCCTCTACCAACATGCCAACCATGTGCCTCAAACAAGTGTCATATATATACCATCATGTACATCATGTACCAAAGTATATGCTAAAACAAGTAATACCGATGATGTACTTTAGCCAAGTACTATCACCCACAAACATATACCATCTATGAGTGTATCGAAATTGCACTAAACATGTATCACCACATGTACCAAGAAAGTGCATCAACCATGCACCAAACCTCAACAAAATGAACTAAAATCAAGATGTGTTCCCATACATGTATGCCATAATCATAAACCATGTGCCAATCATATTGATAGCAAGTGCCTCTAACAATGTACCAAGAGTGTACCAAAAATGCATCAACTATAGATCAAGCTATGACTCATCAATGATATACAATATAACCACCTCATCAACTCATCAACTACATTTCCCAATGTATAGCTCAACCACATGCCAAATGCATGCACCAAGATATCCAACAAATATGCTTCTAACGATACATCACTAGATATATCAATGGAACTCAAATATGTACTAGCCATGTACCCTAACAGATTTTTCTCAACCTCCATTCACTACAGCAAATACTAAGCATCCAAAAATATATGTACTAGAGGTGTGCCTCAATATATCAATGACATCTCTAGCTAGCATCATCATGATATATCTCATAACCACAGTGCCATAACTTCACTTTCACAACCAACATTGTTCATCAACAAAAAATCCTCAATCCATACTCTAGGGTTAATATAATGCATTAGGGATAGACTTTAAAAACTTAACCATATGTCATCACCATACATACATCGATTATGTATGCCAACATATAATCATGAAAACCTACAAAAAATCATGTCAGACCCTGCAACAAACCATGTTAGACCCTGCAACACATAGTTATACCATCACATCAAGATGCAACTTATTTGCATAGCCTACTTTCCAAGGCTTTTACCACATGTACACGACCTTCTATACAGACATCTCACGTATGTACGCGACCTATTTATAGGTCAGGTCGCGTATGTACATGATTGTTATCAATGTAACCCACATATTCTCTTGAAGAAGTCAAGCTTGATCTTGCCTTAGGGATGACATTTTATTCTGATTGTTCAGTCTTCTTTACCCATTTCTGAAGGTGTCCCAACTTCTCAGAACTTGAGCTCTGAGCTTCCATATTTCCAACATTGTCTTCTCTTCTAGCCTCATGTGTTCTTATATTCATACTATATGAAACATTCCTCATGGATTTTCTTCTTCTGTTCCAACAATCCTGGGATTTATGGTCAAATCCACTACAACAATAGCATCTTATGGTGTGACAATGAGCAACAATGTGTCCTACTTGATTACATCTCCAACACCTTATGATGTTATGTAATATTTCATTATCTCTCCTTGCATAATATCTACATTCCAAATATTTTTGACCATATTCATTACATGAGTAACAATGACCATGAAAAACATTTTCATACCTTTGCTTTGGTGTCCATCTTGAAGGTGTCTCTCTTCTGAATTTTCTTTGAGGTGTAAAGATGGCTTCTTGATGTCTTCATTTGTTTGTTCTTTTGAAAGTTTCCTTCCCTTGTGTATATGGTTGAATTGCAACATTATTTCCATCTTTTGAGAATGGGGGACTTACCTCATGCTTCTTTGAGGTGTTTGCTTCAACATGTGTAACTTCTTTGTTGTATCCAAGACTTGATTTATCATTTGGTGACATTTGAATATCCAAGATTTCATTCAATATTTTTGAGCTATTCAAGAATTTGTTTGATTTCTCTACTTTCTTTCTAAGATCAACAACTTCAACTTCCAACTTATGAAATGATTCTTCCTTTTCATTTACTTGATTCTTTAGTAGTTCCTCTACCCTTTTGGATTCTTCAATTTGGGTCTTGAGATGGATATTAATTTCAATACTTTTGCTAATCTCATTATATACCTTCTTATTTTCTTCTATTTCATTCTTTAGTCTTTTGATCTCTTCTTCTTTTTCTTCTAATTGAGACCTTTTACTTTCTTCTTGTTCCTTGAGAATTTTCTTTAGTTTCAAAATATGCTTTTGATTCTTTTCAAGAAACCTTTTACTGTTCTCAGAAATATAGCTATAGTCTATATAAGTATTGTCATATTTGTATTCATATAGACCCCAATCAACTTTCTTTTTAAGCTTTGAAAGTTCTTCTTCTACTTCTTCCATGGGATAGTTATCATCTAATTCTTCACAAACTATTTCTAGATATTCTTCTTCACATGTAGAGAAACATTCAACATCATCACATTTATAATTATTGCAATCAGAGGATTGTGGAGATTTTTTAACTTCGTTGTTCTTGATGGAGTTGTCTTTAGTGTCTTCCTTTTTTCCTTCGAATGTCTTCTCTAGATTTAGCCATAGATCCTTGGAGGATGTGTATTGTCCCATGATTTCTTTGATATAACTTGAGAGTCCATTGAGAATGGTCTTGAGAGCTAATGAATCATTCTTCTTTTCTTCCTTTTGAGCTGCAAACTTTGACTTGTTCTTCAAGGGAACTGATCCACCAATATTTTCTTTCCAAACACCTGCTCCTTTTCCCTTCAAATACACTTTCATTTCTATTCTCCATGTTGAATACATGTTCTCATCAAGGATTGGAACTTCATCATCCATTTGTGTGTCCATGGATCTACTCCAAGATTGTTAAGGATTTAGTAAAGGCCTTCTCTGATACCAATTGTTGGACACTTCGACCACACTGAGAGGGGGGTGAATCGATGTAGGACTCTTTTTCAACTTCCCTTCACAAAAAATCCTTAGTTAGAAATCACCATTTACTCATCACTTATTACTATCATTTATAACCAGTTGTATGTGAACATATATCAGCAAGATATAACAACAACATGTATCATCAATAATCCATCACCAAAAAGAACACAAAGAACACAAGATATATGTACAATTTTCTTTTTATTATGGACTACAATCCTTGGGTTTATCAACAACAAACGAATAGAGTATCAACTCCACAAGAGCACCAGATCTGCAATGCAAGACTCATCTTACACAACTCAGCACCTGAGAAGAGGATTCAATCCTCAACAGATACCAATATATCAACAGGTACATGACCTGTTAGTAGTGAAACATGCGTATGTATGTGCCCTACCAATAGTGCAGCCCGCATATGTACGTAGTCTAGCTCACCGCACCCTGTGTATGCCAACTAAACAACTAGGGTTTTCTCTCCTTGAAAAACTTATATCCTCTGTAGCCTTCTGTCACATCCACTTATTCCTTTCATTGTCAAATATGTACCATAACCAATCACAACACATCTATGCTATCCAACAACTTACTCATGCTCCTCAACCATACAATATGGATGTTACTCAATCATGTATACGCAATCAATATACTATGGAAACCATGTCAGTACTTGAACATAGGAGTGTTTCTCACTCAGTGAATCAACCAACATAATCATATCCCAACAACCATACCAAAAATGCCTTAAGCATTCACCATACCATAAGCAAGAGTAGAAATCAAAACAATCATGTAACCATACCATAACTTCTATGGTAGATCCAAGCCCATAGAATTTAGATCTGGAACTTGATTCAGACTTCAGGAACTTGGCACCAACTCATAATCAAATCTCCATGACTTTCTTCAACTGTATGTGCTCTGATCTCCTTCATCCCACGTGTGTACGTGTCCTGCCTCACTGTAGACTATGTATGTACACGATCTGGATCACTGCAACTCACGTGCTCCTTCAGAAACTAGGGTTTCTGAACTTCTAAAACTTTCACTATCAAGATCTCAGACTTACGAAAAAATTGATGTGTCCATGAGATCCTGCAATGAATCTTTCACCTAGAATAGATCTTCAATATACTCAAGAAAGATGTTTAAATAAGAGACCCTTGCTCTCTTATTTATACTCTCCAAGTAGCTTCCTTAGAAGCATCCACTTAGCCACTTTGTCCACATATCCACTTTGTCCACTTAGCCACTTTATCCACATAGCCACCTTTGTCCAACTTTGTCCAATTAGCCACTTGTCCATATAGCCACTTGTCTACTTAACCCACTTTCCTTATTTTAGGGTTAACCCACTTATAACCACTTTCCATAATTAGAAAGTTCTCCATTAACTTTATTATTTAAATAATCCTCTTTGACTTCATCATTTCACTTTAATATTTAAATAATTTATTCTTTGTAAACACTTTGACTTCTTTGACCTTTTCGAGCTTCTAGTCAACACACGAGGGTCCTCCAACTTCACAAGGCCATAAATCTCAAACTGTGAGGAGTTATCTGACATTCCACATACCACCGGAAATGGCGTGACATGCACTATCCATATAGGATAGTTTCACTAACAAATTCATTGATCTTCATCTCATTATTCTATGATTAAGCTTGGGTTATCTAACCATGCTTCTAGGATAACTCAACCGCAAAGCTTCTTCCTGTGAGGGATTTCACCATAAGGGGACCACTTTGGAGTTCATCCATTTGTGCTCCCTATCAACCATGACAAGACAATAATGATTCATCTTTACATCAATCCAACTGGAATAACTCGTGACAATACATCACTATGACATTGTCCCTTTGTCATTGATTCTATGCATGACCACATGATCCAACGATCAATACATTAATGCATCAATCCATCTATGCATCATATATCAATGACAACACATCGATCCATATTCATCTATGCATGACATCATCTATGCATAATATATCAATGGAAACACATTGATCCATCTTCATCTATGCATTATATAGCAATGACAACACATTGATCTGTCTTCATCTATGCATGACATCATCTATGCATCATTTATCAATGACTTCACTTGACATCCATTCATTTACAACAATGACAATACATACTTCATCAATATACTATGACACGACATTGTTCCTTTGACATCAATGACAACATGATCCAACATGAATATGTGATACATGCATGAAGATTATACAATAAACAACTTCTTCTAGATATGGTATATTCTAGAGTACACAATTTTGCTTTATATAACATATATAATATGTTGTTTACAACAATTTCACTAAATTCTATATTTACGAACTTATTAAAAATACTATTTATAAAACTAATTATATAAATGTAAGAAGCACCTATAATTAATTCAATATAGAATTATTTCATTAATTATATACACTACTCTATTACCCTATAGTAGCCATTAGTGGCAAACACATTGCCAAATTTACCAATAAATATAGAGAAGTATAAATGAATGTTAGAATTTCTAACCCTGTAAAACTATGCTTGTGGTGTCTTTTTAAAATATACTTTAAATTATGTTTCTCATACCTATGAATTCAAACAAATACTCGTTCAGTCACGTGCACCACCATTTACTGTTCAAAAGTACATGCAGCTTCGTTGTTCGTCTGCTTGTTTGCTTATAAAACCAATATATATATATATATTTTTATAAAAGCTTTAAATTTCTTCTCCAAGTGGAGTTAGTTTTAGAAGCATAAATATTGGAACTTGTTATGAACAATTATAGGAAATGAGAAGGAAAGATTGTTTGCTTACAAAACCATTTTTTTTAAGAAGTTATAAAAGCTTTAAATTTCTATTCCAAATAGAGTTGGTTTAAGAAGTATAAATATTTATATATAAAATGTTTGTAAAGAAAATTTTTGGTGGTGAATTATTTTAGCATATAAAGGTTTATATATAGAATGTTTGTAAAGAAATTTTTGGGTGGTAAATTATTTTAGCCTAAAATTCATAACATTTAATAGAAACAACAATAATATACTTGATAAGATATGTATTTATTAGAGTTAAATTTCAAAAAAATCCAATGAGGTATAGGAAACATTTTATAATTAAGTTGATGCACCATACATAAGCAAAGTGAAGGCACTTTGTGTAATGTCATTGACAGATAAATCAAATAACACAATTAATATCTATTTCATCTACAACCTACAACCACCGTCTAAAATGGATAAATTGAATCTAATATGATGAGAAGAATTCCTATCTATATTTATAAAAGACTCATACATAGCTTAACATGTTCAGGGATACATATGTCTTCACAGGCCTAAAACCCCTACGAGGAAACATCCACGGCCCCAACCAACGTGACCACTTGGAGCACTTTATTAATTCAAATAAAAAGATTACAGAGAGATTTTACAAGAGAGTTTCTCACAATCGATCATCGACAAATGACCCTCCATCCTCTCTAAATAGAGATAATGGACAAATTTGGTGTTAAGCCATGGATCAATGGTCGTTAAGATCGAGGAGAGTATGAACCATAGGATCACTCTATGTCAGAAACATATCGTGACCATCAGATTTCCTAACTACAAATGCATACTAAAGAAACACACTAGAAAACACACTTTTACCTAACGACACAATATAACAAGTAGATATTAACTAACTCCTAAGTGTCTAAATATCCTAACATCCCCCCTTAAGAACAACTTGGGATAGGATTGAAGGATCTACAATAGTGACACAACAGGAGAAGGAAGGAGGGATTAGAGCCTATCCCCCCTTAATCACAACTTCCTGAACTCCTAACATAGATCGAAGTTTGGAAAACTTCGCTTCTGTAAGAGACTTTGTGAAAATGTCTGCAAATTGATCTTCTGTAGGGAAAAATAGCACTTCAATAACTTGATCATGAATGAGCTTTTTGATGAATTGCATGTGTAGCTCGATGTGTTTTCTACGTTTATGTTGAACTGGGTCTTTGGCGAGATTGATGGCACTCTGATTTTCACACCAAAGGCTAGTCGAATGCTGGTGCTGGAATCCAAACTCTGAAAGGATCTGCAGAAGCCATAGGGCTTCCTGACTTGCATTTACCGCTGCTCGATACTCTTCTTCTGCTGAAGAAAGTGCAATAGCTTGTTGTTTCTTATAGGCCCAAGTGACAGGTCCTGAACCAAGGCTGGAAACATAACCTGTAGTAGACTTTTGTTCATCAGGGTCGTCGGCCCAATCTGAATCAGTGAAACCAACCAATAAAGGAGTCCCCCCTGAACTGTAATGTATCCTGAACTGAACTATTCCACAAACATAGAAAAGTATCCTTTTAGCTTCTTTCCAATGGCTTTCACGGGGAGTTTTCATATATCGGGAAACAAGACCAACAACAAAGGAAATATCAGGACGGGTATGAGTCAAGTATAAGAGGCTACCAACTAACTGTCGGTAAAGGGTGGCATCAACTTCAGGAGAAGTAAAGGTGGCATAAATCTTGACTCCAGACTGGAAGGGAGAAGGGATTGGTTTACAATCGTCCATGTGAAAGTGACGAAGAAGGTCACAAGCATACTTAGACTGGGAAAGAAAAATTCCTTCATTGGTTTGCAAACTTGGAGGCCAAAGAAATAGTGCAAAAATCCTAAGTTTGTCATTTCAAATTTATTCTTAAGGATGGTTTTCACATGGTTTAAAAGTTTTGAGTCACTACCAGTAAGGAAAAGGTCATCAACATAAAGGAAAAGGAATATGAGATGGCGTCCAACTTTCTTGGTATAGACAATAGGATCATAATGGCATCTAGAAAATCTAGCAGCAATAAGAAATCTGTCCATTTTGGCATACCAAGCTCGGGGAGCTTGATTGAGACCATAAATAGATTTAGTGAGGTGACAAACAAGGCTAGAGTCATTTTGGACATAGCCAGGAGGTTGTTCCATGTAGATTTATTCTTGCAAATCTATGTGAAAGAAGACAGATTTAACATCCATCTGATGGACCTCCCATTTATGTGAGGTAGCAAGGGAAAGAACAAGGTGGATGGATTTCATTTTTTCTATAGGGGAAAAGGTTTCATTATAGTCAATTCCTTCAACTTGGGAAAATCCTTTGGCAACTAACCAAGCCTTGTGTCTTTCAACACATCCATCTGATGCATACTTAGTTCCGTAGACCCATTTGCATTTAACAAGTTTTCTTCCTTTTGGAAGAGGTAGAAGATTCCAAGTATCGTTTTCAATTAAAGAGTGATACTCTTCATTCGTTGTTGTATCCCAATCTAGATGACTTGAAGCTTTTGCAAATGTCTTTTGATCATGAGTTTCTGAAACTTGAGCCAAAAGAGAAGAGGCTCGCTGGAACTATGAACGTGTTTGATGCTGATCTGAAGGAATGCCCATCTCTCCTGATTTAAGGTTCCACCTTCAATCAATTGATAAAACCAAAGAAGCTTGGGGAAATATTGAATCTGTGTTTGGTAAACACAATACTATTCGAGAAAAATAGTTAGAAAATCGAGTACTAACTTTGAGTCCAAGTGATTTTTCTTGCATTGAAGACTATCTATATAAGTTTAAAACACTCGAAACTTTATGTGAAGAATGTAAGATAAAGATAGATGAAGATCGTTGCATCTATCTTATTCTTTCTAAGCTAGGTAGTTCATATTCTATGTTTGTATCTACCTTTTATGCCATACAAGAAGCTGTAGGGAAAGCTTATCAACAACCCAGTCTTGAGAACTTTTGTGATTCTTTGATTAGAGAGAAAGATAAGCTAGTACAACTTGGAGTGATCAACACTACAGGTACCTCCAACAAAGCCTTAGTTGTCCATCAAAAGGATAAACCCAAGAATCCCAGGAAGCAACATCCTAGCCACAACAACAAGCAATATAAGGGTCCCAAACCCACTCAAACAACTTTTGCCCCTAATGGAGACAAAGGAGAAAAATAAAAAAATAAGAATACTAACAAACATTGCAACTTTTGTGATAAAGATGGTCATGATGAGTTCAAATGTTTCAAGGAGATGGCAGCTTTATAAGCAGGGATGAAGAAGCACAACATCAATATTGATTCTACTTCTTCTTCTTCTTCTCGTGGACATACACTTTCTGCTTCTGGCTTCTCCTTAAATACAAATTATACTTCTACTTCTACTTTTGATGAGTGGCTTATTGATTCTGGAGCATCCTATCATATGGCTAGGCATAGAGCCATATTTTGTACTCTAAATGAATATAATGCCAAGCACTTATTTGTTGGTGATGATAGATCTTTTAATGTTGAAGGATCTGGAACAGTTCAAGTAGAAAATGGTCATTTCAATGATGTATTATGTGTTCCAAGTCTTTTTTGTAACCTTCTATCAGTATATCAAATCACTCATTCAGGTGAAGGTAAAAATGTAGAGTTTTCACCTCACCAAGTTGTAATCAAGGATCTAAAAGATCCTAAGCACATTTTTGCAGTTGGAATTGCTGATGATATTATCAGGTTGTACAAATTTGACAACTTTGGGTCATCATCTTTTTCATCAGTTTTTGTTGCTCATAGCGATGACTTGAGCAAAATTTGGCATGAGCGGTTTGGTCATCTAAACTATTGCTCATTGAAACAACTATGAAATCAACATATGGTGACCGGTCTTCCTCTTGTTTCATGCATAGATGGTGTTTGTGTTGGTTGTGTTCTCGACAAACATCATCGGGATAGTTTTGACAAACGTGCCTCTTAGCATGCCTCAGGTCCTTTGCATCTTGTTCACAGTGATTTGTGTGGTCCACTTTCTTCTCCTTCTTTTTCTGGGTGTAAGTATTTCTTAACTTTCATTGATGACTTTTCCAGACATACTTGGGTTTACTTCTTAAAACTTAAGAGCAAAGTTTTTGACAATGTTTTGGCCTACAAGGCCCTTGTTGAAAAGCAATCTGGACATCAAATTCAAAGGTTAAGAACATATAATGGAGGTGAATATGTGAACAATAATTTTACAAGTTACTGCACTACACATGGAATCCAAATGCAACACATTGTTCCATATACACCACAACAAAATGGTGTTGCTGAGAGAAAGAACCGCACATTGAAATAAATGGCTAATTGTATGATCCAATCTATGGGATAAAGTCTAAAGTATTGGGAAAAAGCCATCAACTATGCAAATTACATAGTAAATCGTACTCCCACAAAGGATCTTAAAAATATAACACCAGAATAAGCTTGGAATAAAATTAAACCAGATGTAAGTCACTTTCGTGTATTTGGCAGTATAGCATGAGATCACATTCCTGATGAGAAAAGGAAAGCATTGCAGCCTAAAAGTGAGAAGTGTATTTGTTGGTTATTCTGAAGATGTCAAAGGTTACAGACTTCTTCAATCACATTGTAATGAAATTATTATTACAAGAGATGTTAAATTTGATGAAAATCTCTTGGCCTGTGAGCCTAATTCGACGTTTGTGCCTTCTTTGGCCTACGAGCCTAATTCGACGGTTGTTCCTTCTTCGGCGTGCGATCCATCTTCAACGTTTGTTCCTTCTTCTGATCTGGTTTCTTCTTCAGATGATGACAGTGAGGATGAAAATCCACCTCCTCCAGATGAGTCCTTTGAACCTGAACCAACACCAGCTCCACCGCTTCCTAGATGGGTCCGTTCAACATGAGAAGCAACTGGTGATCTTGTCGGTGATAATTCAAATCAACATTGGACACGTTCATATTTCTAGCGAGCCTCTTCTCTTTTGGTTCAAGTTTCAGAAAATCATGATCCAGAGACATTTGTAGAAGCTTCAAGTCATCCAGATTGGGATACAACAATGAATGACGAGTATCGTTCTTTAATGGAAAACGATACTTGGGAACTTTTACCTCTTCCAAAAGGAAGAAAACTTGTTATATGCAAATGGGTCTACAGAACTAAGTATTCATCATATGGACATGTTGAAAGACACAAGGTTCGGTTAGTTTCCAAAGGATTTTCCCAAGTTGAAGGAATTGACTATAATGAAACCTTTGCCCCTGTAGAAAAAGTGATTTCCATCTGCCTTATTCTTGCCCTTGATGCCTCACATAAATGGGAGGTCCATCAGATGGATGTTAAATCCGCCTTCTTGCACAGAGATTTGCAAGAAGAAATCTACATGGAACAATCTCTTGGCTATGTCCAGAATGACTCTAGCCTTGTTTATCACCTCAAGAAATCTCTTTATGGTCTGAAGCAAGCTCCCCGAGCTTGGTATGCCAAAATGGATAGCTTTCTTATTGCCTCTGGATTTTCTAGATGCCATTTTGATCCTAATGTCTATACCAAGAAAGTAGGAATCCATCTCATAATCCTTGTCCTTTATGTTGATGACCTTATCCTTACTGGTAGTGACTCAAAACTTTTAAACCATGTGAAAACCATCCTTAAGAAGAAATTTGAAATGAAAAACTTAGGATTTTTGCACTATTTCCTTGGCCTCCAAGTTTTTCAAATCAATGAAGGAATTTTTCTTTCCCAGTCTAAGTATGCTTGTGACCTTCTTCGTCTCTTTCACATGGATGATTGTAAACCAAACCCTTCTCCCTTCTAGTCTGGAGTCAAGCTTTCTACCACCTATACTTCTCCTGAAGTTGATGCCACCCTGTATCATCAGTTAGTTGGTAGCCTCTTATACTTGACTCATACCTGTCCCGATCTTTCCTTTGTTGTTGGTCTTGTTTCTCGATATATGCAAACACCCCATGAAAACCATTGGAAAGAAGATAAAAGGATACTTTGCTATGTTCATGGAATAGTTCAGTTCGGGATACATTTCAGTTCAGGGGGGACTCCTTTATTGGTTGGTTTCATTGATTCAGATTGGGCCAACGACCCTGATGATTGGAAGTCTATTGTAAGTTATGTTTTCATCCTTGGTTTAGGACCTGCCACTTGGGACTGTAAGAAACAACATGATATTGCGCTTTCTTCAACAGAAGCAGAGTACCAAGCAACAGTAAATGCAAGTTAGGAAGCCCTACGACTTCGAAAGATTCTTTCAGAGTTTCGATTCCAACACCAACATACAACCATCCTTTGATGTGACAATCAGAGTGCCATCAAGCTTGCCAAAGACCCAGTTCAACATCAGCATATCAAACACATTGAGCTACACATGCACTTTATCAGAAAGCTCATTCATGATAAAGTTATTGAAGTGCTCTTTTTCCCTAGAGAAGATCAAGTTGCAAACATTTTCACAAAGTCTCTTACAAAAGTGAAGTTTTCCAAACTTCGATCTATTTTAGGAGTTCATGAAGTTATCATTAAGGGGGAATAGGCTCTAATCCCTCCTTCCTTCTCCTATTGCGTTATTGTTGTAAATCCTTCAATCCTATCTCAAGTTGTTCTTAAGGGGGGATGTTAGGATATTTAAACACTTAGGAGTTAGTTAAGATCTACTTGGTCTATTGTGTCGTTAGGTAAAAGTGTGTTTCTTTAGTATGCATTAGTATGCATTTGTAGTTAGGAAATCTGACGGTCACGATATGTTCCCGACATAGAGTGATCTGACGGTTCATATTCTCCTCGATATTAAAGGCCATTGATCTGTGGCTTAACACCCGGTTGGTCCATGATCTCTATTTAAAGAGCACGAAGGGTCATTTGTCGATGATCGATTGTGAGAAAATCTCTTGTGAAATATCAATGTAATCTTTTTCTTTGCATTAATAAACTGCTCCAAGTGGCCGCATTGGTTGGGGCCGTGGATGTTTCCCCAGAGGGGTTTTACCATGTGAAAACATCGATGTATTGATCTTTGATCTGGTTATGTGAGTGGTTACTGAAGGTGTTTGTTCTCTTTTGGAACACCTGTGTTGTCGAACAATATTTTAGGCTCGTGAAGACATATGAATCCATGAACATGTTAAGCTATGTATGAGTCTTTTATAAATATAGATAGGAATGTATATATGTTAAGCTATGTATGTTCGACAACACAGGTATTCCAACAGAGAACGAACACCTTCAGTAACCACTCACATAACCAGATCAAAGATCAATACACCAGTGTTTTCACGTGGTAAAACCCCTACGGGGAAACATCTACAACCCCATCCAACACGACCACTTGGAGTCGTTTATTAATGAAAAGAAAAAGATTACAAAGAGATTTTACAAGAGAGTTTCTCATAATTGATCATCGGAAAATGAACCTCCATGCTCTTTAAATAGAGATCATGGACCAATCGGGTGTTACACGGATCAATGGACGTTAAGATCGAGGAGAGTATGAATCTTCAAATCACTATATGTCGGGAACATATTGTGACCGTCGGATTTCTTAACTACAAATTCATACTCAAGAAACACACTAGAAAACATACTTTTAACTAACAACACAATAGACCAAGTAGATATTAACTAACTCCTAAGTGTCTAAATATCCTAACAAATACCAATCCCCAAACATACAAATTAATTCATCATTTCTTTGTTATCGAAACAAAGAAAATTATCTCTCATCAAGGATGTGGCTTTATTCCTTTGCTTATAGTAATGTAGGTGTGATCATACCAAAGAGTGTGGCTTCCTACTTATACTTTACAAGTTTTACCTGCACATATATTCGATGGAAAAATCTAAATTTTTTCAAGGAGAGTATTTTAAAAAATACTTTTATATTAAACATCACTCGATCCTATAACTCCAGTTTTAGAATCTGTTTTATCTTCAACACATCAACATTGTGTGTAGGTGGTGGACCCACATTTAAGAAAAGTTTCTGTACATTAAAAATGATGTGTATGTGGTGGAAAATGTGATTCATAACAATAACATGTAAAGGATGGACAAACTGATACTTGCACCCATTGTTTCCTATCATAATCCCATCAACCTATGTTCAAAACTCATCCCCATTTTGGTCATTTCCTTCAACACTTAGATGTAGTTTCTTGAGAAGGTCTGCATTTAGATTTCATCTTGGACCTGTAATTTCTCATGTAACATTATATCTTTGATAGGACATGTTTCAAGTTTTACATGCACCATGTGCCATATCGCATAGAGGCATACAAGGGTGTTTGAGTATCGTCTATCTCTCAACCCCATGAAATTTAATGTCTTAAATCTTTAATTCAAAAAAAAAAAAATCCATACTTCTTCATTTCCTTACA
>JZKD02S1454241.1:85078-108347 GCA_000966675.3 Picea glauca
ATTTATTATCATGTAATAATAGTTATAGATCAATTATTATGTAATATAATAAT
The DNA here is from genome assembly GCA_000966675.3 of Picea glauca. Classification (NCBI taxonomy): domain Eukaryota; kingdom Viridiplantae; phylum Streptophyta; class Pinopsida; order Pinales; family Pinaceae; genus Picea; species Picea glauca. The sequence continues at coordinate 85,132 of JZKD02S1454241.1, forward strand.
TACAACTTAATAATGATAATTCATGACAATGATAAGTCTATGAAATAAGTAATAAGTCATGAAAATAATAAATCTTAATTTTGATAAGTCATGTCCTTTGCCAAGGACATGAGTTCTCATCCTTACATTTATTTATATGCACTTCTTTGTATCTCATATCATGTCAATGGCTAATAAATATCACATATTAATTCCTAATAGAATACATGGATTCGTCTGTGTTATGTATTATTATGGATGCTTAAGGTGAAGTAACCAGTAGGTTTGCTTCATGAGTTAGGTTACCCAATCACTGAAGTTCTAGTGTTAGACCACAATGGCTAGTGGTTTGAGATGATGTGTCTCCATTGAATGAGTTACATTCAATGGAGGCACATTGAGGACGGTGGAATAACTCCCGGCACTCTCCATTTCTTATTGGGCCTCCACTTTGTATTATTTTATGCTAATTTTTGTGCTTTTTAAAAATTATTTCATTTTTATTTTGTTTTTTTAAACTTAAAACATCACATCATAAATAACACCCAACATAAATCTTATTTTCAAAATTTTAAATTATTTTCCAATTTCACAAAAAAATCACATCCATATATTAACAGGAAATTAAGAGAAATAAGACTACAAAGCAATTACATTAATCCCTTCAAAATATGAAATCATCCTAATATTTAGTAAATAAAGAAAATATGTAATTATAAATGTAGTATAAGGAATTAAAGTTGCTTGTAAAATTTACATTGAATATAAAAATGCCTAAAGAAAATAGAAAATATCATTAAAATGGATTCAACTTGTAAGTTTTATATTGAACAAGTGAGATCATCCACACAATGGCTTAGCACCTACCAATAATAAAACCACATTGTAATTATGAGTGGAAGGAAGAGCAATGACATAACATTTCCCAATGAAGTGCAAAGCTTATTAGAATGGGTAAGACTTTGACTTAATCAATGGCAGTTTGCCATAGAGATGTTAGGTGACCATGCATTTACTTTTGAATATGTGATATATGCATGGAGAATATATAAGAACAGGCGTCTTCCGGATATGGTAGATTATAGAGTACAAAATTTTTCTTTATATAATAACTTGTTTAAATAAATTGTTTTCAACAAAATTTTTACTAAATTATGTATTTATGAACTTATTAAAAATACTATTTATAAAAATAATTGTACAAATATAAGAACCATTTATAATTAATAGAGTTATTTCATTAATTATATATACTATAGTAACCATAAGTGACGAACACATTGTCATATTTACCAATAAATATAGAGAAATATAAATGAATGTTAGAATTACTAACCTTGTAAAACTATACTTGTGGTGTCTTTTTAAAGTATACTTTACATTATGTTTCTCATACCTATGAATTCAAACAAGTACATGTTCACTAACTTGCACCACCCATTACTTGCAGCTTCACTACTCACTTATTTTTGTTTCAAGAAGTTCTAAAAGCTTTAAATTTCTATTCCAAATAGAGTTCGTTTAAGAAGTATAAATATTTATATATAGAATGTTCGTAAATACAATTTTGGGTGTTAAATTATTTTAACGTATAAATATTTATATAGAGAATGTTTGTAAAGAAAAGTTTGGATGGTAAATTATTTTAACATAAACAAATGTCAATCGCCAAATGTACAAAGTAATTCATTATTTCTTTGTTCTCTAAACAAATATTTTTTTCTCCCATAAAGGATGCGTCTTTATTCCTTTGCTTATAGTATTGCAGGTGTGAGCATACCAGAGAGTGTCGTTGCCTACTTATACTTTACAATTTTTACTTGCACGGATATTCGATGGAAAAATCTAAATTTATTGAGGGAGAATCTTTTAAGAAACAATTTTATATTAAACACCACTCAATCCTGTAACTTTAATTTTACAAACTGTTTTATCTTCAACACATCAACATTGTAGTTTTACAAACTGTTTTATCTTCAACACATCAACATTGTAGAAAAGTTTCTCTGCATTAAAAATGATGTGTACATGGTGGGAAATGTGATTCATAACAAGAACACGTAAATGCTCGATAAACATACACTATATTATTGGTTACTATATTACATTCTTTGGCAGGTACTAATAAGAAAAACACGAATGTATGAGTTTTATAAAGAACAACATATACATGAGTTTTATATTGAACAACACAGACATGAATGTGTGAGTGCAAGAATGATATTGTTTGGATAAATGGTGGCATGCACCTTGAACTTCATGTTGGCGCATATTTCCTCTTCCTACTTTTTCATCGCAATTCAAGTTGTATTCCATAGCATTGCGTTACAATAATGTTAAAGTAGCGAAAGTTCAGTGCTTTCATATTTGTCATCTACGTGGGAATCCCAAGTGTTACACATTATTTTGGTAACCCTGGTGATATTCTACAAGCATGTGTTCAGGCTCTCAAAAGGATCTTTTGCATGAGAAAAGTAATTGGTTTCTCCCTCCACAAAACTCGTTTTTAGAAGGATGTCGCAGGCTAAGACTAATACACAGTGCAAAAATGCCTGATTTTCGCAAGCTTCCCTTAACCTTTCCTGCGGAGTTTCCGCAGGATGCTCTATAGACAGGGTGCAACGACATTTTAAGACTAAGAAAAGGGATGAAGTTCACTCAAGTTCTAGAAGGGAATCTTCTAGAATATGAGGTGGAATTCGTATGGTTGGGATTCTACTAGCTTCTCTGATTTGGTGGGTCATCCTGATCTCTTTAACCATCTCCCTTCCTCCTATATAATGATGGATCTCTCATGGAAAAGGTTAAGCAAAAGCATTAAGCAAGAGCAAGTAAGGAATGATTACGGTTGAATAGGTTGTGAATTGTGTGAGGTACTCTACATCAGATACTTGAAGGCTTCATTTCAGCTTATCAAGTTATTGTGGATCATCTTCATGCGAGCTTAAAGAAAGTGTGTGTTGGAGCAAAGGGACACCGAAAGGGAACTTAGCAACATCAAGGCTGTTTGGTTGTATCTTCCACTTTCTCTTAATATAATACAGTGGCATGTTTCTTTCCCATAAAATCATTCTCATTTTATTACATGATTCCTTGATCACATGTATAAGTCTTCATTGAATATACTATTATTGCTTTCACTTTGGTTGGTTTGTGTTTCATTGCAGGATCGATAGCACAAGAGCACCGGAGCAAAGCATGGACAACAAAGTCATAAGGAAGTGATATTCAAAGGTATGCTACTCATCCTTTCTTTAACAGTAGATTCAATTATTAGAGCTTAGGGAAAGCACCATGTCTTGTATTGTTTTGTTCTAAATATAGGTGGATCTAGGGAGATTAGTTTATGTCTGCATTTACTGATATATCCAATAACAAAATTGGCGACTCCGCTGGGGAAACAAACTATTTTTTATTTTTTGTTGTCCATTTTCCCTTAGCCTACCGTTTTCATTCTGTGTCAGTTTCTAAGTCTATAAGGGATCAATCCAGACTCTCTGGCCCTGAAAGTTTTCTAAATTTCTTTACCCTCTTTCCAATATTCTTGTGTTTACACACGTTTCCGCACTGTACTCTATATGTCACATGCGGAAACTTTATATTGTCACACCCTGACTATTTAGGCTAGTGCGAACTTTCCACACCCTACCCATTGCTAGCTTGCGGAAACTGGTGATTTTCGCACTGTAACCTACTATTGGCCTGCGACGGTGTCTGTAAATTTTTTTGGATTGGGTCTTGATTGTCTTTTGATGCCCAGTTTTGCCTTGATCACCCGGGGGAACCTTTTTAGGTCAGTATATGATTGATTGATCAATTTAAAACTTGCTTTTTGATTGGTTGCAAACCCTTCATTATCATTTTGTAAGTTTTTTCTTCTTGATTTTTATCAACAAGGATATAATATCTGATCGTAGAGCTGGGTACTTGATTGATTAAAAGTCTTTCATCTGAGTGAGGTTTTGGATTATTTTACATTTTTTTGATTGCTTGTTGATTTGAAAGCTATTGCTTGTTTGCATTTGATAAACACTTTCTTGTGATCTTTGTTTCTATCTTCATTGAAAGTTTGATTTGGGTTTCTGTTGAGTATATCTATTTTCTTTGATTACATTTCCTTTCTTTAGTATACCTCAGATCTGGCTTCAGAAAGAAAAATTGAAGTCATTCATTCTTTTTAAGTAATCATTCATAAAAAATCTTTACATTCAAAACTGAAAGAGAACAAATTGAGAAATTTCATTGCTTATGATTGTTTGGAATTGTAGTTCATTCAAGAAAAGAAATTATATTCGTAGCTTTCGTGTTTCCGAAAAGATATATTCTCCCTATTGTAGATAGAATTCATTGAACGAAAGATTGCATCATTCATATATATTTGCATACTATTGGGTCAAGGTCTCTCACAACATTGGTTTCATTTCCATCTCCCTCTTGAGTAAAAAATAGCCTCTAAAAAAAACATTGCGTAATTTAAAAATTTAATTAGTAACTTTTATTTTCTAGGGATCTTTTACACCAACATTAGCTAGGCTAACACTTTGGGATAGACTATGAGACACACTTTCCAAAGCACAAAACACACAATAGCATCTTGTGATAGGGAGTGATCAAATCCATTTGCAACATTGTGTTCTGGGAAGCCCTTCTCACACAAGGGTCAAACCTAAGGTCGCATTGAGACTGGCAGAGTTACTCACCCTACTTTGTTTGTCTTGGTGTAGAGATTGCGCATATTATGGGGGTCGCTTGAAGGTATAATCACAATGATGAGTGGAAGCCTCTCAAGTTGATTTTGGTCTAGATACCTTGTCTTTGCGCATGGATCAGACTGTCGACTGTTTCCCCAGGCATCACTATTTTCCTTGGTAGCCTTAGTTGCCTGTCTTTTTAGTGTCTTACACGAGGTGACTGTGGAGGGGAAAGTCTTCATGGTACCTAGAATCGACGTTGGCTAGACTTACTCGGGCTCCTTGGAGGGTATACCCATGATTATGTGTGGGAGCTTGCACCAGGGTGTAAGTCCATTAAGAAGGTCGTCAATGTAACTTTTCCACTTGCTCTATCCTAACCCCTTATTGTCTTGATGTCACGACGTTGGATTTCATCACCAACTAGTGACTTCAAAATAACAAGGTTTGTTTGCTTGGTTTGATTCCTAGATTTTATTAGCGAGTGTTGTTTGTTTTCGTAGTTGGCCATATATTTTTTGCGTAAAATATTTGGCTCAGCCAACATCGACCCTCCACGCCATTCACGTAGGGTCCAAGGACTTCCTCCCGAAAATAATGAGGATTATCTCCCTCTACCCCCTCATTCACCGGAGGGATCTCCTCAACAGAGTGAGGTTCAATACACTGTAACCTCACAAGAGGAAGGTTCTGCCTCTTTAGAAATTTTTCGAATTGTTTCTGATTCGCTAGAGTCTTTCCGCATTCCTCCTGGATAGGAGAGACGTATTCTCCGACTGAATTCATCTGGAGAACTTGTTGTTGACACTGTTGGAATACCAACTGGACCCCATTCAGGTCCTGGAGTCGAGGATCCTCTTTGGATTATCGACATATTTAGAATCCCACCTCACACGATGCAGGACCTTTACAGCTAAGGGGTAGGTGTTGATATACATATCATATCACAAATACTCGAAGTGTCTACTACCTACACGGTGCCACCAAACCATTTTCCTGGTGCAACCAACCATATCACCGACATTCCAAACACATAGTCCGTTGGTCTTAGCTTGACTTTTTCTCTCTAGATGGCCCATTCTACTATGGTCCAACACATTACGACTATTCCTACCAAGAATGTGGTGGTTAGCCAAGATCCCATTAGTACACCACTCTCGTCTATACCTATCGCGTCACTTCCTCCTAGGTATTACGCTTTGAATCCTTCCACTACTATCCCTACCTAGGTTCCATCTGAAGTTTCTGGACTTTTTGTTCCACCTGGGTACAATGTTGCTACCAGTTTTGTTCCTACACCTTCCTAGGTCCTCTCCAGAGGGTCTTATCCACCTTTTCTTGGGGGATCTATCCCTAGTGTCTCTAATCCAATTGGACGCACCCATCATCTGTTCACTTATGGTTACCAGATTCCTGTTGGAGGGAAATCTAACGTTGGTGGGTATCCTCCACTTGGAGGACAACCTCAGGTTGGACTCTATAACCCATTGTATGGACATAACACATCCAAATCACTAGCCCACCTTTGGAATCTCCTTGCCCAAGGAAATCCACAATCATCTAGGGGGAAACAACTTCAAAGAAACCCTTTTATACCCCCCACTCGGGCCAACCATATACGGGTTCTTTGGGTTCCACTTGGGGTCCACACGTTCAGTCTAGTGACCCTTTTCAAGGGAACATTCCCAACCAACCCAAACCTATGGGCTACATGCCTCCACATCCTTGACCAAGTCTGTTAGGACACTCCACGTACATGCAGACTGCTTATGGTCCTACTAGTATACTGACAAGACTTCCTCCCCAAAGTTAGCATTACCCTCAAGTGAATAGACAACTTCCTTTTCTACCCACTTTGGATCTACCCGAATTGTCTATAATCTTGAATGATCCTATGTTACATTCTCCCCATTGGCCCATCATACCAGCCAAGATATCGTTCAACATTCTCAAATTTGATGGTAAATCGGGAGAAGACCCAAACAATCATGTTATGACTTTCCACCTTTGGTGTTTGTCCAACTCTTTGATGGACGACTCCATTCAGTTACGTCTCTTTCAATGAACTCTCACGGGTTCGGTTGCAAAGTGGTACATAGAATTACTGAGAGGCTTCTTGAATGAATTCAACACCCTTTCCATGGATTTTCTCACACATTACCAATTTCCCATCCACTACGAGACAATAACCGAGATTTTGAGTTCCTTTAAGAAATCTTCAGCCACTCATATTTATGATCACATCCATGAGTGGAGACGAAGACGACGTTTGATCAAACTCGACCTACCTGATCAGTTATTGGTTGAATGGTTCACTGAATCATTCATGAATGAAATATCCTATGATATTTCCATGGGTGGCGTTGTCATTGAAGAGTAGGCGATTAGTCAAGCTCAATACCTGGATATCATTTATTCGCAAACATGCACTCTTTACGACTTGCTCCATGATGCTCCTCGCCCTTCTACTATCACTACCTCAACAACCCCAACAACTTCTCATGTTGTTGATGGTGTGATTGGAACCTTCCATGATGACGCTAAATCCACATTGGCCACTCACACCAATCCCAAATCTCCTGCTTCTAATGTTCAAAGTTCTCCGACTCCTACTCCTTCCACCGAAAAAACTTCCGAGGTTAAATCTGTTCAATCCACCCCTGTCGAAAAAAATAAGTCTAAAAAAGGAAAGGGTAAGAATAAGGAGGATAGAAATAATAATCCACAATCCAATAAACCCAATACCTAGTCTGTTGATGATAAGGATAAGCATAAACCTCGATATCCTTGCCTTATTTGTGGTGATGATCACTACACGAAAGACTGTCCAAGACGCGTTGAGGTCACTAAGTTCCTTCAAGGGACCGGAAAACCTCCCACACCTGTCGTTTTGTCACAACCTTTCCCTTCTCAACAACAGACTCAATTGGTCATTCATGACCAACCCTCTCCTTCCACCAATTCATATGTCCTTATGTGTACTGGTAATTCTAACATGAACAACGTTTCCATCACCACTCGAGCCAAAGATTATTCTCCTTCAAAGGATAAATTTGACGATTTACCACCTTCGTTGGTTCAACCGCCTCCTTCAACTTCACCTCCCAATGGTCCTCTTCATCTCGAACGACCGGGTCCCGATATAGTTCTCTGCCCTCCTCCAAAGGGCGTTGTTCGAAATTCTTCCTTCAATCCTCATGCACGTGCTATTCAAAACTACAGTATTGTAGAAGATCTTGCACAAGCACCCTCTGCAATGTCAGTTGTCGAGGTCCTTCAAAGTTGTCTTGCTCAATGGAAGGCATTGTTAAAGGCCATCGATGGAATTGATCCCACATATATGAATTTGATAATCTTTGACTTGGAAGATCACATTCCAAGGCTACCTTCTCAGTTAGCGTTTCAGATTCAAGTTGTTGTTGAGAACAACAACATCTGTAGAAACGTTATTGATGAGGGCACCTCTATGTGTGTCATGTTTGTTGCTTCCTAGAAATCCATTGGATCTCCCCCCCTCACTGAATCACACAATACACTTAAGGCTTTCAATGGTTCTAGTTTTAAACCCTATGGTGTTCTTCCCTCATTGTCTATTACGTTGGAAGGAAAATCAGTCAACATAGAGGTCGAGGTCTTTGATGCGCCTCTTGACTATAATTTCTTACTTGGTCGTAGCTGGATTTATTCCATGTGTGTCATCGTGTCAACCCTTTTCCATGTATTACATTTCCCACATCAAGGAAAAGTCATTATGGTTGACCAACTGGACTTTTTCAACTCCGATTCTCATACTATCAACATGCCATTTATCTCAAAGACACCTCCCGGGTATGAGAATGTCGGTGTGGGTCTCCTAAAAGATTCCACTTTAATGGGTACCTTCCCAATACCACCACCCAATATTCCACCTCCTTTTGTCACCTCAATCAACATGATTTATACCTCCATTCATGAAACCCCCGCATCTCACGACTTGTGGATAGTACCCGACCCCGGTAATTATCTTCGCTATGGATAAAAACTGCCTTTAAGTCTAGTTGAATCCGCTTATCAAGCCATTCAATCAGAAACCCCCTCTACTCCCTCTCTTGGTGATTCATATCTAGATCCATTTCATGTAATATTTCCTATGGACGAGATGATCATGACAGTTATATCCATGGAAGACACCCCATGGGATGATGGACATCATCGTTCCATTCTCTTCCTACAGCAACACACCCTAGATAGTTACCAATGGATTTCGACTCCGTCGACCATTGTGTTGGTTGTGGAGCCTGATTATCTTCCTGATTCAGAGGTCCTTGCTTTCAACCATGTTTATACCCCATGAAGTATTTACACCCCAGAAGCATGTACACTCTTCCACGCGGGTGAGTGCAAAGGGGGGGTACCCCCTCTGCGGGGTCCAGGGGGCCTATCCCCCCGGCTGGGGAGTCTGGGGGCAAGCAGGCCCCCAACGACGGTTCAGGGGCGAAGCCCCCAAAGAAAAAATTTCCTTGTAAAAGTATATTGTAATTTCATTGTAAATCTGGACCGTTCATTATAAGGTCGCAGATCTAACGGTAGAGATTATGTTAGGGTTTTTTTCCCTAGAAGGCAACCCTCTTTTATGAGGGAAATGTATCACGGCTATGGAGTGTGGCAAGTATTGTATTCTGAGAAAGGAGACTGTGAGAGAAAGAAGAGGAAGTTACAACGAGTTTTGTTGTAGCTTGTATCCCTTCATTTGTTGGATAATAATAAAGAAAGGACCTAGAAATTTCTCTGGTGGACGTAGCCCACACTGGGTGAACCACATAAATCTATGTCTCTCTTGTATTGTATGTCTTCTGTGTTTTGTTTCTGCATTTATTTTATTTTATTGCTCCGCGGTCCTGTTTTTCTAACACATTGTTTTCATTTCTTCTATTCCTGAGTCAACACAAGATGTGCTTTATGAAGGGAACCTGAGTAATATTTCACCCACCATTCCTCTTGACATATCCATTAAACCTGGAGTTGTCTAAAATGTTCATATTGGAGCCACATGTTCCGATGATGAAGTCATCACTTATAAATCTATTTTTCAAGAATTTTGTGACGTTTTCACTTGGAGCTACGAAGAGATGTCAGGTATTGACCCTGATATCATTGTGCATGAAATTAAGACCTACCCAGATGCTAAACCTGTTCATAAGAGACTTCGCTCGGTCCACCCTCATAAAGACACTGCTATCAAGATCGAAGTTGAAAAACTTCTTAAAGTTGACTTTAGCTATCCTATGGATTTAACCGATTGGTATCCAATCTAGTTCCGGTCAATAAAAAAACAAGGCACGATCCGTGTATGTGTCGATTATAGGGATATTAATAAAGCTTGTTCTAAGGACAATTATTCAACCCCCTTCGTTGACCATATCATAAAGGATTGCACTGGGAGTGAAATCTTCTCTTTAATGGACGATTTCTCCGGTTATAATCAAATTAATATTTTGACCGCGGATCAACACAAGACTTCTTTCATCTATCCTTGGGGTACCTTTTCCTACTGGAAACTGCCTTTTGGCTTAAAGAACGTTGGAGAAACCTTTCAACGCGCTATGTCATATGATTTTCACGATATCAAGCACATCGTACAACCATATCTCGATGATCTACCGACCCATTCCATGCGGTGCCAAGATCAACTGGCCCATCTCTGAGCCATTTTCATTCGCTGTCGTTACTATCGTATCCGTTTAAACCCACACAAATGTGTTTTTTGTGTGGAGTCCGGCCGACTTTTGGGTTTTATTGTGTCACTTCATGGAATTAGGGTGGACCCTTTGAAGGTTGAGGCTATCCTTAATGTACCTCCTCCTTCTACACTTCGCCAACTTCAAAGTTTGCAAGGGAAGGCAAACTTTTTGCGTCAATTCATCCCCAATTACGCTGATTTAATGTTAGGATTTACTCGAATATTGAAGAAGGGTTACGAGTTCGTATGGGACAGAAATTCCAACAAAACCTTTGAATCTTTGAAACTTTTTCTAACTCGTACACCACTACTTTTCCCACCTGATTATAGTCGAGACTATTTCCTCTACCTCGTCGCTGCGGACTCTACCATTTCCATGGTTTTAGTCCAAGAAGATGATTCTCATGATGAACATGTAATTTATTATTTGAGTCTGAGACTCATGACTACTGAAGCCAAATACCTACATGTGGAAAAACTGGCCTTGGCAGCTGTTCAAGTTGTCCAACGTTTCCATCACTATATCCTATTACGCATAACCACTGTCATTTCCATTGCAACCCTATGCAACATATTCGTACGTGCCAATTTATAAGGGGAAAGTACTCCGAATGGATTATGATTCTCTAGGATTTCGACTTAGAGTTTGAACGTGCTAAGTCTAAGAAATCATTGATTTTTGCCGAACTAATATGTGACCTTCCCTCCACTAGATAGAAAATGTGGCAGAGGATTCCTTGCCTGATGAATCCCTTTTTATGATCAGTTCTGATGACGCTTGGTACAAAGATATTATCATCTATCTCCAGACTCAACTTTCTGGACTGGAATTTCTAACACAGACCGTCGTCATATACGGTATCAAGCTCATCAATACATCATTCTCGATGACACTCTTTATTGCTGTGGTGTTGACTCTATTTTCTAATGTTGTCTCACCTATGATGAGGATGAGAAATCTTTGAATGAATACCACTCTAGAGCATGTGGTGGTCATATATATGGGTATGGCATTGCCCAAAATATACTACGAGTTGGTTACTTCTGGCCTTCTTTGTTTAAAGACTGTCTTACTGCTGTCCAAAAGTGTCATGCTTGTCAAATGTATAATAACAAGATACGATCTCATCCTGCTCCTTTACACCCTGTAGTTTCCATTGGTCCTTTCACAAAATGGGGCATTGACTTCATGACATGTAACCCTCACTCGATCAGGGGGCATGGATATGTCATCGTAGCCGTAGATTATTTCACTAAATGGGTCGAGGCGATGCCTACATTCGATAACACCTGAAAAACTACAACACTTTTCATATTCAATCATATCATCACTCGATTTGGAATCCTACAAGCTATCATTACTGATCACGGCAGCCATTTTCGAAATTTCATGATGTCAGATATTACTGAAAAGTTGGGTCTTCAACATGAAAAATCAACCCCCTATTACCCACATGCCAATGGCCAGGTTGAAGCGATAAACAAAGTTCTTATCAATATGCTTCGATGGATAATAAGAATTAACAAGACAAGTTGGCACATGATGTTGTTTTCATCATTATGGGCCTATCTGACATCCGTAAAGTCTTCCACGGGGTTAACACCTTTCCAATTAGTGTATGGTATCGAATTTGTCCTGCCGATTGAATGTGATATACCATCTTTGAAGCTAGCCATTGAAATTCTTCCCAACACCTCTGCCAAAGAGGAACATCTATTGTACCTGATGCAATTAGATGAAACCTGTCGTGATGCCACCCTGATTATTGAAACTCAGAAAAATTGTGTCAAATCCCAATACGAAAGCATGTCAAGCCACGTGTTTTCTCTGAAGGTGATCTAGTTCTCCTTTATGAACAAGATTGTGATTTGCTAGGGGTCGAAAAATTCGAGGCTATGTGGCGAGGTCCTTATATTGTCAAATGCGTGTTGGAGAAGGGAGCTTATGAGTTGGTGGATTATGATGGCATTCCTTTGAGTGAGCCTAGGAATGGGATTTACTTAAAGAAGTACTATGCTTAGGCCATCTTTGCATGAGTGCTTGTATTTTTATTGTATCATACTATTATGTGCTACTTTTGTGTGCTTTTTTGTTATTTGGTTTTGATCCCCAGCTGTTTACCTTGCGTTGTGCTTGGTTTACATATGTCGGTGCCTTCGCTACCCTACATTGGCTTCGTCGATGGCACTAGTCGTGGTACTTATAACTTAGCATCCGATGCTTGAGAAATATATGCACCTACGAACGAGTTAATTAGTCTACACAGTGTTTGCCTCGGTCGTGCAACTAACAATATCGCGGATATAGTGCAGTCATCGAATTGTTGACCGATGTTATTTCACTTGGAATCCGTCACTTTGTTGTACGTCTTGATTCATAGTTAGTGGTACTATAGTTAAGTAATGTCTATGCTATCTAAAGTCCTACTTTGTTACGGGTATATCTATGAATTTGCCTCTTGGAACATTACTTCGATTACATTGAATATCAACATATTCCTAGATGTATAAATACATTAACAGATGCATTATCTAATTATTTGTGAGACAGACATTTGAGACACATATAAATCCAACCACAATTCACATTAAATAAAGTAAGCTGGTAGAAGCCTCATGTATATATATAATGATAAAAGTGTTTTACAAAAGGGTGTTTTCGTTCGAAGAACAAAAATATCAAAATGAGAAGCACTTGGATTCATATACAAAATAGCATCAAGGATGTTGCTCATGGTAGCACACTACTACTCGTGCTACCCTACGAAGTAGTTTATTAAGTGAACCAGATACACCCATAATATGGCGTTGATAACGTCTCAGAATCTCATCGATGGAGATGTCTGGGATATATGTTGTCAATCCCTCCAGGTTCTGCTCGACCGCCTCATAATTATCAACGTCCCATCCTGCTACCACGACTTCTTCCCATTGTCTTTGAATAGGGGATGTACCCAGAGGCTGATGTGGCCCTACATCTGCATTGTCAAATTTTTTTGATTAGTCATTAGATTGAAAGCATAAAAAAAATTTATATTTCAAAATTCACAAAACATCATAAAAACAAAATGTATTTCTTACCTAGGTCTCCTCACTGAAACCCCTCAGGTAGAACCAAGTCGGGGTCTCCTCTGAAATCCAACTCAGCATAGGCATAATTGTCTACCATCAGAAGTTGAGGTCTCAACCAGTCAAAAAATACATCATTGTACTTCACAATGGGGCCGACCACATGCCGAGCCATGAGGTCACACCACCTCTTTATCCTTGGATATCGTGGAGATGGTATGCCCCACTCTACCTGTAAAATTAAATGGGGGACCCTCTCTAGGAAAACATACACTAAGATAGACCCGTATCCAAATTGTTTTAGGTCCCCTTTCTTGCATTTTGTCAACTGTGTCTTCATGCTACGAAGAACTCTGTCGCTCCAGTTAAAAACTTGAGGCTCCATGCACTCCATTTCATATTGAAAGTAGCTTTGGAGGGACATGTGAGGAGATGCACTCCTCACCATACATGCAATGGTAAAAATAATAGTCTGGAGGGGTAAATCCTGGACACCCCTGATGGAAAATTTACCCTTGCGTCTCCCTTCCTCGGGATCACAGTATCAAAGTCACATGAGATCCACAACAAGATAGCCCTATAAAGAAATAGATATCCTCGATATCTAAGGATAGTGCGTGGGCACCCACACGAAACACCGGTTGGTCCACATCCCACATGTGGACTAGGTACTCCAACAACCTCAGTTGGGCCCTCATGCCCTGGATTTTGAAGAACTTCAGTAACCCACACTATCAGAGGGAATTTACACTACCCTGGTCATTCAAGGCAATGAAATCATCATGTTCATGTTCCCTCTCCCTCCACTCTAGCATTTTGATGATCAAAAACCTACATTGGGACAATAAAGGGAAATTAACATCCTCATTTGCTTCTTTGAAAAGTTTTTATTGGCTAAACGTGTGTGAAGAAAATTTAATTTTCGGCCACCGCAGATGGAGTATTACACATAGTGAAAGTTTTCCAAAAGTGAACCAAAAGCCTCCTACAGAAACCCATGGTTTCCGCAGGTCCTGACATCGGTCACCTGCGGCGGCCCCTATGCGCACCTACCGACCTAAAATTCAACTCAAAAATCAATTTTACACCAATAAAAATGAAATTTAATCCAATGAAAAGCAAGAGGACAAGGAGATTACTGTTTTGACAGAAGTCATTCATTGAATGGTCGGCCATACCTCCCGTAATCGACAACCAAAGTTTGAGGTAAAAATAGGGTTTCTATTCAAGTTTTGGGAAAAATGCAAATTTGAAATAGTAAAAAAGAGATTTTACCTATATTTATTTCATTTTTTACTTTTTCTATTAATATTTCATATTATTTAATGCATTTTATCCAAAACCTAAAGGTCTAATGGTCTCATGAGCGTTTTGTTTTCTAGCAGATGGAAGAACTGGGATCCTGAACAATGAAATAAATATATTTTTCTTGATTTGTTTTTCTGTTTGTCACATGTACAAGTACTTTTTAAGGTTTTTCAGAAAAAACCTCGATCCTAGTCTTTGTTCGTTCTCGTGCTCGAAAATCGATGAGAATGCAACCGAGTATACTTTTATCATCTTTTTGTACTTGTCATGGTAACATGGAAAAAAAACGAAGCTCATGGAGTATCTTTTAAGCTATTTTCACGCTCCATAAAAATGAAAATATTGTCAAGCGACCTTGTTATTTTCATGCTCGTAAAAGTATTTGAGGAAAACGTTTGATGGGCGATAGTTTATCACTTTTTTAGTCTCATCAAAATACTTTACGAAAAAGGAATTGAGAGAGTTTTCTTTAAGTGTTTTTCAGAATCTCTAAACATGAAAAACCTCAAGTTTTCTATCTTTGGACTCGTTAAACAAACATCGAAAGACCCATATGGGACCGAACCACTCCTTCTTAGGGTTCGTTAAACATACTCCGAGGGACTTGTCCAAAGGATGAGCTTACATCAACAATCATATGTTATCCTCCTCAAGCTTGCATAAAAATAAAGAGGTACTCGCCAGAAATGGTGGGGGGGAATTTGGGAAAGAAATGCATCTCAGTATTTATGTTAGTGGCAATAATAGTCTCTCATGAACATGACACCCCCTTCGTCATTGAACCTGAGTTGGGAAATTCATTTGTCTCTATTCTGACCTTCTACAAGTTCATATCTTGGGTCGTCTTTGAGTCAATGCTGCCAAGACCATTGTCGTGTAATTCATATGTTCAAGAGAAGTCCAACGTTGCACAAGCCTTCTATCAAGTCGACCATCTACAGTTATCAATTCTTACCATGTTGGCCATCCCTGTGTCAGTTTCAAATCATCTTCACACTTTGATATACCTTAAATCTGTTACTTGTTTAATGTCATTGATGGGGGATACATCAAGGCCCTCCTGTGATGAGTCTTTTCCTGTGGACTTCAACTCATCATCCGAGAATAATACTTAGAAATAATATAGTACCTTAGAGCCTGCATGCCTCAATGGCAGGTTTCTTTACTTTTGACAGTGGATTCACATCATTGGTCCCTGATCAAGATATTCTATCGAGTGCTCGACTTCAGCTCATTCATTCGCATTCGATGGATTGTACTAAGGTACCTTGGGAGTCATTGAAATTAATGGTGATTTCCCTCGCACTTGTTAATGATTTTCATCAATGACCGGTAATCAAGTGGTTTCTACCATGTTCAACTTCAGCACCTGTAATCAAATGGATAGATTCATACTTATGGACAACGGGATTGAAGACCCTGGATCTCATCATTTTGGTCCATGTTGTGATGGAATATTTATGATTTGAATTGACACATAGATCCACTTTGTATATCTCGTGGCTATGTCCAAATTTGTGTTTTCTAGAGCATAGATCCACAGTGTATTCATGGTGGCTATGTAGAATCTTGATGACATGGATCCACGGTGTATGATTGGTGGCCATGAATGACATTCATGATTTAATCACTTGTTTGAGCATGGGCATTCCTACCTCAGAAATGGTATAATATTGCGCAGATTCTTGGTTGTTTGCAGGATCCCGATTGGTGTGCTCCTTGTTCCCAACACAAACATTCATTTTACAAATTATTTCGGTTGTCACAAGTTCCAACCTCATACTTTGGGGGGCATTTTGTTACACATTATTTTGGTCACCCTGGTGATATTCTACAAGCATGCGTTCATGCTCTCAAAAGGATCTTTTGCATGATAAAAGTAATTGGTTTCTCCCTTCACAAATCTTGTTTTTAGAAGGACATCGTAGGCTAAGAGTAATACACAGTGCAAAAATTCTTGATTTCCATAGGCTTCCCTTAACCTTGCCTACGGAGTTTCCGCAGGCTTCTCTATAGACAAGGTGCAGCGACATTTTAAGACTAAGAAAAGGGACAAAGTTCATGAAGGTTCTAGAAGGGAATCTTCTAGAAAATGAGGTGGCATTCGTATGGTTGGAATCCTACTGGCTTCTCTGATTTGGTGGGATCATCCTAATCTCTTTAACCATCTCCCTTCTTCCTATATAATGATGGATCTCTCATGGAAAAGGTTAAGAAAAAGCATTAAGCAAGAGAAAGTAAGGAATGATTAAGTTTGAATAGGATGTGAATTGTGTGAGGTACTCTACATCAGATACTTGAAGGCTTCATTTCAGCTTATCAAGTTATTGTGAATCATCTTCATGCGAGCTTAGAGCAAGTGTGTGTTGGAGCAAAGGGCCATCGAAAGGGAACTTAGTGACATCAAGGTTGTTTGGTTGTATCTTCCACTTTCTCCTAATATGATATAGTGGCATATTTCTTTCCCATAAAATCATTCTCATTTTATTACATGATTCCTTGATCACATGTATAAGTCTTCATTGAATATAGTATTATTGCTTTCACTTTGGTTGGTTTGTGTTTCGTTGCAGGATCAATAGCAGAAGAGCACCGGAGCGACGCAGGGACAACAAAGTCATAATGAAGCGATATTCAAAGGTATGTTACTCATCCTTTCTTTAATAATAGATTCAATGATTAGAGCTTTGGGAAAGTGCCATGTCTTGTCTTATTTTGTTCTAGATATAGGTGGATCTAGGGAGATCAGTTTATGTCCGCATTTACCGATATATCCAATAACACCAAGGAGCATCCATTTTTGCATCTTTGTCAATTACATGGAATTTTGTGAATTGGACCAACTTGAATTTTTAAAGAGTAAACAAACTTACTTAATGGATATCGTTATCTTGATTGCAGATTTTCTGACATTTACATGACATGAAACAAAATGAAAGGTTAAATTTGTCCCACCCAAATCTAGATAAGTTCCAACATTATATATTGTGTAGTTTATTAGGTTCATAAAAATTGATATTATTATCATTTCATTGAGTTAAAAAAATTAAATTATATTTAAATAATAAACATTTATAATGTGTGTTAGTTAAAGAGTTATTTCCATCCACAAGCAGCAAAGAGAAAAGAAGTACTGTATTTATAGTTGTAAAAATTCATGGATGGGAATTTGTAATGGGATTTATGTAAAGAGAAAAGTATTGTAAATAGAAAAGTATAATCCTAGAGTTTTATGGATTTTTTAACAGATTTAATTTATTTATGTATTTAGAAATGAAATTTAAAAATTGTTATTTTGTCCAAATTTATATAGTCATATTCAAACAAACATTTTAGAAAATATCCTTAAATACAAATCTCATTATGAAATTTATAAAATTTGACTTTTTTGACTTATAGAACTATGAGACCAGGGCTTATTTATGAGGACATAACCCAAAGAAAAGGTTAGACTTGGGAATGGCTTAATGTTGTAAGCATTAAATTAATTGAAATTGGAAATCCTTAGAGTCTGAATCTTTTATGTAGTTTCAACTTAGACCCCACATGTAATGTGAATTTGCAAGCATTATGACCATATCTTATGTTGCACTTGAGCATATTCCATAGAATATGGTAAACATGTATACAAGCCCTATTTCCATTAGATAGAATTTAAAATTTTTGTAAGTAATACCAAGGATTCACTCCCTCGGATGGGGTGCCACCTAGAGCAGTAGAGCCACGTGGTACTGAGCTAGGTTGGGCCTTAAATACAGATCACCGGCTCCCATCCCCTCACCATTAAGGATGGGAGCAAACCAGAGCAGCGAGATTGATGGGCCGAGTCCTCCCACACGAGTGAAGGGGACGGACGCATAACACACTAAGAAGATAGCCTTAATGGCGTATCCTTTCGCATCACTCCTCATGAATATCCATGATCTCGGTAGGGGACAGGCTCATTTCGATTTTGAGCTGTAGAGGATGGGAATTCCTAAGATCTGGTGTGGGTACTGTTGCCTCATCGTTGCCTTGAAGATTGTTTCGATTTTCTACATGCCAAGAGAAACGGGAAAGCCCCATAGGGGCGTTGCCTGGTATGCCATCGACGCTCGCCGGAGAAGACAACAAAAATTTGAGAGAGCATTGTCCATTGCTCGAACGCAGCTTGTGCACAAGGCTAGGAAGCCTAGAACACCTCCTATGGCCTATGTAGAAGAAGTTACTCTAGAGGAATCCATTCAAA
This sequence comes from Picea glauca, assembly GCA_000966675.3. Classification (NCBI taxonomy): domain Eukaryota; kingdom Viridiplantae; phylum Streptophyta; class Pinopsida; order Pinales; family Pinaceae; genus Picea; species Picea glauca. Next base: position 104,126 of record JZKD02S1454241.1, read on the forward strand.
ATCCTTTGGAAAACCTACTCTTCATAGTTCCATACAATTGGAACCCACCTACTTGTTTTCCATGGGAAACCACCATGCAGGCCACCAGGAAACAACACAACTCCCATAGAGAGGACGACCAACAAGAGGAACCCCCTACTTGTTATATTGTCGAAGAATTTTCGGAAGGCATGGACGTGCATAAGGCAACAAGTGCAGAAGAATTCTCCCTGGGCGCAGGCGAACGGACGAGTCAGCATGAACAAAACTCATCATGAGCTAGGGATGAAGCAATGGGAAATCCGGGAGGAAAAATGACAACAGAGGCGGAGGAAACACAACTAGAAGGTGAATCGTCGAAGGAAAGCTGGGAGAGGGAGGGTAGCATGGTTGCTATGCCACGTCCCTTATCCGTCATGCAAGAAGAATGGTGTGTCCAACCGCCATTCTTCCACCCAGAACACGTAGAGCTGATGTTCGAGTTGAGGAGCTTGGTGGAGGACCAAATCCATCGTGCCATTCTAACTAGCCAATGCATCAATATGCTCTATGACGCCTACTCCAACAAGCCACCAGGACAGAGATGCCCGACGTGTGCTCATGCCTTCGTGCTGCCAGCCAGGGTAGGAGAGAAGGAAGGAGGCGAGAACATGGACAATGCAGCGAGCATCAAGTAATGGGTACAGTTAATGGTTATGATTAGAATCTTTGTTTTTCTTAGAGCCAAGGCTCTGGTTCTGTTTAAGTTTCATTATGTTGTAATTCAAAAACTAAGGGGATCTTCTCAAACTATTGGGTGCCAAATGTCTTGGTTTCCTTCGGGCGAGACAAATGGTAGCCTAATGTTTTCCACAAACTGCATCGAAGGTCGATTGTCTCGGTTTTCGTTAACCCGACGGGACAGTTAGTAGTTCAGATGTATGAGTTTTCTTGAAAAGCTAATATAATAGGTTCTCCCTTTTTTACTTAAAAAAAATATACCAAGGATTCACTCTCAAGGGAGTTTCTTAACCAAAGTTCCAAAAAAGGTCAAATATAATGAGAAAAATTAATTTAGTTATGAAATTTCATGTTTGGGTAAATCATGCATATGTTTTTTTTTTTTAATATATTGTGATTTCCATATTTTATTTTAACATTATTTTAATTTTAATTATTCCATGATTTATTTCCTAATAAATCTAATGTAAACTAAAAAAAAATCTAAAATCTAAAGTTAAATGAGTGCAAAATTATAACAATTAGCATATTCTTGGTTGATGGGAAGCCAAAACAAGAAGACTTTGAGCTAGTTAGTATTAACAAGGTAGATTGATTTTGTATTGTTGGTTAGTGGGTAGACAACAAGGACATATTTTATCTAGTTAGGGAAGGAAACATAGATTAACTTTGTGCCTTTGGTTTGTTATTTGGGAGCCAATAAGAAAGACCTTAAGGTAGTAGGGGATATCAAGGTAGATTAACTTTACCCCTTTTAGTTTGTTGGGAGAAACCAAGGAATACCTTAAACTAGTTGGAACTAACAAAGTCGATTAACTTGTACCCTGTATGTACCCTGTATTATTGATACCCAATGAGGAATACTATGTGCTAGTTAAAACTACTATACAAAATTGATTGTGTATACTTGGTTGGTTAGGATCCAACAAGAAATACCTTGATCTAGTTAAGAATAACAAGATAAACTAACCAAAAAATAGTATGTAAAATTAAATATTTAGAAATAAGTATGTAAAATGATATGTGCCAACCAAAAATAGTGATTGGCCAAGGAATACCTTGAATTAGTTGGAACTAACAAAGTCGATTAGCTTGTACCCTGTATGTACCCTGTATTATTGGGACCCAATAAGGAATACTATGTGCTAATTAAAAATACTATACAAAATTGATTGTGTATACTTGGTTGGTTAGGAGCCAACCAAAAATACCTTGATCTAGTTAAAAATAGCAAAATAAACTAACAAAATTAGTATGTAAAATTAAGTATTTAGAAATAAGTATGTAAAATGATATGTGCCAACCAAAAATAGTGATGAATAAAGAAGTATTTGTATGTATATTATGATATTTTTTTAAAGCAAAATACCATTATTTCCACTTCTAAATGATCTAGCTAGGAATCACAAGGTAAACTAACAAAAAAAAAATAGTATGTAAAATTAAGTATTTAGAAATAAGTATGTAACATGGTATGTGCCAACCAAAAATAGTGATGAATAAAGAAGTATTTGTATGTATATTATGATATTTTTTTAAGCAAGATACCACTATTTCCACTTCTAAATAAGCCTATATGCTAAGCAAAGTGAATTTAAAAGGTCAATAAAAACAAAGAAAAAGTATTTTTATTATTTTGGATTAGTAATATGGAAAACAAAAAAAATATTTATAGATATAAGTATTTTTATTATTTTGGATTAGTAATATGGAAAAAAATAAATATTTATAAATATTTTAGTGAATTTATAAAGTAAAATAAGTTACATGTATTTATTTTATGAGTTCATTGTGTCTAGAAAGTTTTAGTGAATTTATAAAGTAAAATAAGTTATATGTATTTATTTTATGAGTTCATTGTGTCCAGAAGTAGTATGGGTGAGATGTAGATGATTAAATTGTCAAGTATTATATTATAATTATAATAATAAAGTTAAGTTAAATAATAATAATAATAATAATAATAATAATATTTAAAATATATAGTAGCTTAATAAAATGAAACAAAAGTAGTATGGGTGAAATGTAGATGATTAAAATGTTAAGTGTTATATTATAATTAAAATAATAAAGACAAGTTAATTAATAATAATAATAATATTTAAAATATAGTAGCTTAATAAAATGAAACAATTATTGCATACGCCATTTTATTCACACATATATGTACATATTAAATCAATCAAATTTAATAATAGCAAATTGCTAAGAAGAAAAATCCTTAGAGCAAATTACGAATAAAACCAACAAGTAAAAATCTCTCTCTGTGCTTAAAATTGTACTAAGAATATATCTAAATCAGTGGCTTTTCAGAATATCAAATATGATCATCTCCATGATAATAAATCCCTTAGACCATTTTCAATAAGATTATTCGATGCTAGATCCAGTCCAATGCACAATGCTTACCCAAAAAAATCAATGCACGATTAAACCTTAAAGACAAAATATCTCAATGATGAAATGTCCAAACTCCAATTGCCGCTTCAATCCAACCAAACATATTGGTTTGAAATTGTTTTGTTTTTAATTGTCCTAGAATCAATGAATAGATCACTAAAAAATGTAATGGTTTGAGTTTTTCGTAATAGATTTCACTTCATAAATCACTACTTCAATCTAATAATTCAAACATAGACTCTCTAAACCTTTTAACTCAACAAAACTATGGTGAACTTGGAAAGCTTCTCTTAATTCTTTTCGAGCATAGAAACACAATTCTAAAGAATTGCAAATAACCCCTTACCCTCTTAAGGTCCGATATACCAATTCAATCTCAGTGGATGTTAATTATCATCATCAAACATAGAGTAAAATTCAAACAATGCAACTAGAAAGATTCAGTTCCTCGGACAATGTAACATGTTTTTCTCCATAGATCATGTCTTTAGGCAAATTGAATTTGGCTTTAGAGTAGATCTTCCCATAATGTAATAACCACTATTTATATGTTGTCACTTCCATGCATAAAAGAGTTCAAGTGTTTGGACACTTATTTTATGGATAATGGTTAAAGGTTTACCATGACTAAAATACACATCATCTTTTTTGTGATGATTAAACATAGTTACCAACTTAACGAGAACTCTCCAAAGTTCTTTTTTTTTAAGAGTGTCTATTTTTACCTCTATTTCAAAAAATGGTGCTACTGGTAGCACCATTTTTGGGGGAGGTGGTTAAAATTGCAACTTGTTTGAAATTGCACCCTTGACATTGCGAATAAAAATGAAATTGACCCTTGAATTGAAAACTGATTCTACAACTAGCACCATTTTTGGGGGACTAGGTTAAAATTGAAACTTGTTGCAACTTGTTTGAAATCGCACCATTGACATTGCGAACAAAACCCTGAAATTGACCCTTCAATCGAAAAGTGATGATACGAGTAGAACCACTTTTTTGGGGTGTTAAAACTATGAGGTAATTGAAACTGTGGCCTTGACCATAAGCATCGTTGCAAATAAAACACTGAAAACGGAATCCTAAATCTAAAAGTGTTATTACTTGATAATTTATGTAATAA
>JZKD02S1454241.1:109049-130518 GCA_000966675.3 Picea glauca
TTTTAAAAATTGTTGAAATACTTTAAAACATAAATAAATATTAAAAAAACATAAATAAATTAAAAAATTTTAAACTTGTTGAAATACTTTAAAACAAGAATGAATTGTTTTATGGGGACGATGCCTGGAATTATCCCAACCCCTCCCATGCCAACACTTGGTCTTATGGGGCTAAGTCCCTGTCCCTGCGTGGGAGGGGTTGAGGTGATGTTAGGCATAGTCGTTGACACGCATGGCACCCAAACAGTCCATGCGCAAGCTCTTTGGGCGTTAGGGGATGTCTGGCATCGCCTCAACCCTTTCCACGACATAACTTATCCCCATAAAATTAAGTTCTAGTGTGAGAGGGGTTATGACGATGTCGAACATCTCCCCCTCATAAAACAATTCATTCTTGTTTTAAAATATTTTACTAAGTTTTAAATTTTTAAATTTATTATTATTTTAGATTGTGTTCTCTGGTGGATATGGTAGATTCTAGAGTAAAAAATTATTAAAATATTTCACTAAGTTTTAAATTTTTAAATTTATTATTATTTTAAATTATTATTTAAGTTTTAAATATTTCATATGTTTTTTTATGATAGATTCTAGAGTACAAAATTTCTCTTTATATAACATATATAATAAAGATTAAATAAATCATTTTTAACAACAATTTCACTAAATTATGTATTTATGAAATTATTAAAAATACTATTTATAAAAATAATAAAGTTATTTCATTAATTATATACACTAAGTTCTATTACCCTATAGTAGCCATAAGTGGCAAACACGTTGTCATATTTACCAATAAAATAGAGAAGTATAAATGAACGTTAGAATTAGTAACCTACCCTATAGTAGCCATAAGTGGCACTACCCTATAGTAGCCATAAGTGGCAAACACGTTGTCATATTTATCAATAAAATAGAGAAGTATAAATGAACGTTAGAATTAGTAACCTTGTAAAACTATGTTTGTGGTGTCCTTTTAAAGTAACCTTGTAAAACTATGCTTCTAAAATGTCAATAGCCAAACGTACAAAGTAATTCATTATTTCTTTGTTCTAGAAACAAATAATTTTTTCTCCCATCAAGGAGGTGGCTTCCTCTTCCTACTTTTTGCATGCAATTCAAGTTGTATTCCATAGCATCGCGTTATAATAACGTTAAAGTAGTGAAAGTTGAGTGCTTGCATCTTTGTCATCTACATGGGAATCCCATGGAGCATCCATTTTTTCATCTTGGTCAATTACATGGAATTTTGTGAAGTGGACCCACTTGAATTTTAAAAGGCTAAACAAACTTACTTAATGGATATCGTTATTCTGATATTCACATTATATGAAACAAAGTGAAAGGTTAATTTTGTCCTATTCAAATCTTTTTCTTAAGAGGTTATAGATTCAAATCCAGAGGGGGTAGGGTATGTATACCTTCGTAGACTTTACCAGTCAAATCGTTGGGCGGAAGGGGGTCCCTTATCCCACAAACAAGGGGGTCTCATATACCAATTTAGTATGCTGGCCGTGACCTCAAAAATAAATTATTATTATTATTATTATATACTTTGTAGTTTATCAAATTCATAAAAATTGATATTATTATCATTTCATTAAATTAAAAAAAAAAAAATACAATAATTTTTTTTAAATAATATTTAAATAATAAACATTTGTAATGTATGTTTAGTGAAAGAGTTATTTTTATCTGCAAGCAGCAAACAGAAAAGAAGCACCGTATTTATAGTTGTAAAACTTTTTAATGGGATTTATGTAAAGAGAAAAGTATAATTAGAGAGTTTTATGGATTTTTTTTTTAGCAAATTGAGTTCATTTATGTATTTAGAAATGAAATTTAAAAATTGTGAATTCTTCCAAATTTATATAATCATATTTAAACAAACATAAAACATTTAGACAATAAAACTATGAGGTTATTGCTTATTTCTGAGGACATTACGCAAAGCAAGGGTTGGGCTTGGGAATGGCTCAATGCTAGAAGCGTTAAATTAATTGAAATTGGAACTCCTTAGAGTCTGAATCTTTTATGTAGTTTCAGCTTAGACCTCACATGTAATGTAAATTTGACCATATATTTTGTTGCACTTGAGCATATTCCATAGAATATGGTAAACATGTATACAAGCGCTATTTCCATTAGATAGAATTTAAACATTTGGTAAGTAATACCAAGGATTCACTATGGAGAGAGTTTCTTAGCCAAAGTTTCGAAAAAGGTCATTAAGGTCAAATATAATGAGCAAAATTAATTTAGTTATGAAATTTCATGTTGGGTCAATCATGTATATGTTTTTATTTTTTTGGTAAATAGTTTATATGTTTTTTTATATTGTGATTTCCATATTTTATTTTATCATTATTTTAATTTTAATTATTTTATGATTTATTTTCTAATAAATTTAGTGTAAATTAAAAGAAAACTCTAAAATCTAAATTTAAATGAGTGAAAAATTATAACAATTAGCATATATGTAAAATGATATGTGCCCATCAAAAATAATGATGAACAAGACGGGCTGCAAAGCAGCAAGTTCCTGCTTTTAGGGTAGTGGTGTCATTGTTTGTAGTTTCATTGACTGGTTATTAGTTTCATTGCACAACGGATTAGTGTAAGATAACAAATTGTTGTGGATTGAATGATTATCAGATCTATGTAAAACAATGTATCCTTGTTCCCACACTAGGAAATACTTGCAAGTCAATGCTCCATGCAAGAGTTAACAGTGACCGACACAATCACAACACACACCAGATCCGACCAATCTTCTCTGAAGATCGTTACACTGGTTCCAAAGCAGTGAGCATTCTCTCTTTCTTCACAACAGCTTCAACGTTCAAGAATCAAGCCACTTCAACATAGTTCAAAAAATGGTGTTAAAACACGGAGGCATACAACAAGCATGCACACGATGGCAAACTTTGCCTGTACCATGCACAAAAATCTCCATTAGGTCAATTTCATGAACAATGCTTACACGTAACCCTATGAAGAAACCATAGCTCAAAAAATTATAATGGACACACTGTAAAATTATAATGGACACGCTGTAAGGATTAGTGAGTGACCTTGTCTACTATCTAACTATCATTGATTCATAAGATAAGTATAAATAATAAATCCATTGTATAGAAACTCATGTCACTTTGAAAAACAAAACCTCCAAAATATGTTGCTCCTTAAACACTCTCACCAAAATCTACAACTATGTTTTCAGTGCTTTCTATTTCCGCTTCTCCGCTTAGTTTGTCTTCCCGAGCTGATGGGAATCCTGTATTTCCTTTGCATTTACAAATGAAAGATTTTGTGCTAGAGACCGAGGGGATAATCAGCCTCTCTGAGAACAGATGTGAACAAAGCACAACACGTCTCCCTCATGAGACTGTTCTTCTTGAATAGACTAATTATCCTCTTCCTCACCCTATACCTTCAGTCTCGCTTGGATAATGAACCCATCAACAAGTCATTTTGGGGCTTTCTAGAGAAGTTCCTTTTGATATTGCGGCTAAGATTTATAGAGTGCTCCACAATCTCACAGTGAGAAATGAGTCTATTATGCAATAGTTATTGAAACATGGTCTTGACTGTAAAATCTGGAATATGCCAACAAGCACTATACCATATTTGTATGGCTTCCCCGATAGCATACGTTACACCTAATGTCATTCCTGCAGAGATTAGAACCGGTCGCTCCCACATTCCCACAAAAGAGCCTTGCTGCAAATGATTCGTGTGCACGTGCCCCAACGACATTAATAATATCAAAGTACTTACTCCACGGATATGATTAATTGGTTGCTACTATCATAAGTTAGAATAAACTCTAAATAAATAATAATAAATAATGTTTATTTATTTATAACCATTGTCCACTTGTTAGTGTCAAAGTGACATATGGACTCTCATGCAAAGAACCAAGTTATGGCATGGCAATGAATCTTTCAATCATGTTGCTACAAAGCATTAAACCTTGGACACTTCGTGGGCAGAGAGATATGCAGGCAATGAATCCTATAGTCGCGTTGCTACAAAGCATTAAATCTTGGAGTCTTCGTTGTCAATGCAAGTGATTGTGCAGGGTCCATTCACAAGGATGTTCAATAGAATCTAAAATTTTGACAGTCATGTAGCCAACGCTTCCGCCACCATTTTCGACAGTCAGGTAGCCAACGCTTTTGCCACCAGTTTCGACAGTCAGGTAGCCAACGCTTCCGCCACCAGCCCCATAGGCATCCTAGAAAAATCCTCTGTCAGCTTGGCTGCCAATTCAAAAAAAAAGCACACAATCAAATCACTGTATGCAATTCAAAAAATGCACACACAATCAAATCATTGTATGCAGGAAGGAAGAAAGCAATGAAAGAACAATGCAAGGGAACAAGATAAAGCAATGACAGATCCTTTGTTGACAAAGATAAAGAAATGAAGGATCCTTCAGCGACGAAGACGAACATGATAGCCGAGATGAACTTCGGGATAAAAAATTTGAGAGTGTCTGGGTGGTAGGCCTCCTCGGACCTCCCCACTGCAACTATTTGGAATGGGTATGGCATGATGGTTGCCTTGAATTTTCCAGATAACGAAGACAAATGGTTTTCTTCTTCATCTTTGTGGTGTGAGCGGGATCATGAAAAAGGAGTGGCCCGTCGTCCTTACAGTGACAACTATACCCAAGTGGGAGACTCAGAGCATCAGTTAAGAACCCCGCATGCGTATTGTAGGTTCCATCAAATCAAAGTGAAAGGATTGGGTCAGATTTATTATTGAAGGTTGTAGAATGAAGTGAACAAAAGGCTCATTAACTGCCATTTCCTTGGAATGCAGGTACTCCTTGAAATCAAATTTAATGACCTCATTCACTTGTTCACGTAGATTATCCAACTGGGCAATTGTACTTGAGCATCTAGATGATGAAACCAGAAATGTATATGCTAATAACTCCCTCTTTAAATGGCCTTGGAAGCCATTAAATGACCAGATGAAAACGATTGCTCAAAATGGACGATAACAAAGACGAAGACAAATTTTCCAGATAACGTAGAGGAATGGTTTTCTTCTTCATCTCTGCGGTGGGAGCATGAGAGTGGTGTTTATATTGGAATTAGGGGCCTTTATTCTCAAACAGAGGCACATCATCCTTACAGTGACAACTATACCCAAGTGGGAGACTCAGAGTGTCAGGTCAGAATCCCACACCCGCGTATTGTCGGTTCCATCAAATCAAAGACAAAGGATTGGGTCACATTTCCTATTGAAGGTTGTATAATGAAGAGAACAAAAGGCTCATTAATTTCCATTGCCTTGGAACGCAGGTACTCCTTGAAATCAAATTTAATGACCTCCATTTGCTTGGACTCACTCCTACTTTTTCATGAATGGACCAACAAAAACCTGTTTTCTATTGATTAACATACCATTCAATTTTTGTATTGCATTTTGTGTTTATTGGTCTTGTTGAAAATGCATAAATACATATCTTTTGGATTTCCCTTATGCATGTGTTGCAATCTTACAAGAGAGAATGGGTCTGAACATAGAAAAAGTATGATAGATATCTTTATTGTCTATTGCTTTGTCAAGTTTCTTAATAAATATGTGTGTTGATCCACACTTGCAAATGTTGGGGTCGTGATGTGAATACCTTTACTACAATATCTTGAGTTAAATATTTGGAAGGTCTACACTTTCAACCTCCCTTTTCATATGCTAGATATGAAAAGATGGAAACACTAGCAAGTGTGGCTATAAGAAAAGAAGAAGAAAGATTGAGATTGATCACTATGTAAATATTTTTAATTTACTACATTCTTATTATTATCACATTTTTCATCATTCTACATCGTTACTTTTTATATTCATCATATTCTTCATGTAACTCTTTAACTACACTTCTGATTCATATTCTCTAAGTTCTCAACAAACTTATGTAACTGAGTAAATTTCAAATGATCAAATTAATCTTCGACATATAGATATACATTTTTTTGTTGATCTACAATTTGTTTGTGGCCGCCCATGACTAGAACCAGCATAGATCCATCTTAACCATGGATATATCAAGTGTCAATAGGGATCAAATCTCTAGAGGTGCAAACCTTTAACCTTTCCTCAAGATTTTCACTATAAAAAAAGTTTGCACCTCGAGAGATTTGATCCCTCTTGGGGTTTGACAAATCTGGGGTTAAGATGTAGATATTAACCTTGTACAATTATTTATTGCAAAAAAATTCTTAATAAAAACAAAAAAGATACAATGGAGGGCACGCGCACACACACACATTACATAGTTATTTTACTCAGGAAACCCAAACCAAGAAAACCAACAACATGTTTAGAGCCGCACCTCTAATCTTCTATTCATCATATTTATTCATTGTTTATATATATATATATATATATATATATATATATATATATATATATGAACCCGTAACATTAAAAACCCCTAATCCATTCACCCAAATTAGTCAAAAACCATATTTCCTTAACTGGAATTAGAAAACCATCGGCGAAAACCATGTGATGAAAAACCACTGAAAATGGACAAAAAAAACACCAATTTTGTTTCTGAGGGCTCTCGCCCCCCTGTGCACCTGACACAACATAGACACAAGTTCTAGTCATGCAAAGAATATAAGACATAGCCAACATTCTCCCACTTGTTTTTTTCTCTGCATACAAGGGGTTACAAGGTTACATAGTCAACAATCCAGGGTAACAATGCCCATAGATCATCGACACCAAGAAAACTTATGAGTTCTCACAAATTTTGTTAATGAATCTGCAACATTCTTCAAAGTGTCCACCTTCATTAGAAACACCTTTTTTTCTTCAACCATGTCTCTCAAAAAGTGATATTGAACATAAACATGCTTTTTCTTTGAATGATAAGTTGGCTTGTTTGCAAGAAAGATTGCACTGTGACTGTCACAATCTATCCTTACAACTTGTTTTACCAACCTAATACCTGAATACAATCTCTATAACCATATTGCTTCGTTTCTTGCATTAGTGGCTTCCATGTATTCAACTTCTGTAATTAAGAGTGCCACTACAAACTGTTTTTTCCTCATCCAAGTGATTTCTCCTCCAAATAGGTTAAACACATACCCACTTGGAGATCTTCTATGATCCATATTTCCATCTCAGTATGCATTAAAATACCCATGCATGTCCAACACTCTATCCAATCCTAGTCTTCCTTCGTATCATAATCCATAACTAGAAGTGCCACACAAATACCTGAAAACTCTTTTTACTATTGTCCAATGTTCCTTCTTTGGTTTTGAAATATACTTGCTCAAAACTCCCACTACATGTGCAATTTCCGGTCTACTATAGACCATTTCATACATCAAATTGCCAACCACACTAGCATATGGAACACATGAAATGTCCTCTTCCTCTTCTTGTGTCTTGGGACACTGATCTGCAGATAATTTTACACCTATAGAAATAGGAACACTGACCGGTTTACATTTCTACATATTAAACCTCTACAATATTGTCTTGACATATTTCCTCCAATTTACCCAAAGTTTCCTATTTGTTCGATCTCTTTTAATTTCCATTCCCAAAATGAAATTTGCGACATGAAGATCCTTCATGTCAAATTTGGAGGACAACTGAGTTTTCACATCCTCAATAATATACTTGTGATTTCCTATTAGCAAGATATCATCCACATACAAGACCAACTAAACAATATGATCACTGATTAATTTGAAATACACACTATGATTCACTTTTCGCAGGTTGTGAATCCAAGTCCCAACATATAAATATCAAATTTTTGATACCACATTCTTTGTGATTTCTTTAATCCATAGATGGACTTTTTTGGCTTCAATACCAATGCTCTCTTTCCCTTCACAACAAATCCTTATGGATGATTCATGTATATTTCTTCTTGCAAATCCCCATGTAGGGATTTTTTCTTCGCATCCATCTATTCTACTTCAAAATCAAAAGCAAAAACAATATATAAAATAAATCTAATTGAAGTTAACTTGGAAATGTGAGAAAAAATATCACCAAAGTCAATTCCCTCTACCTGAGAATAAACTTTTGCTACTAACTGAGCTTTGTACTTCTGTACTTTTCCTTCTACATTCAACTTCTTCTTAAAAACCCATTTTCTTCCAGTGAGATTTCTTCCAGTTGGTAACTCCACTAGATCCCAAGCCTCATTCTTTTCGAAGTCTTCCATTTCTTCCTCCATGGACTTTTTCTAGAGTTTTCCATCCTCTAAATCCATTTCCTCCCTAACAGTTCTAGGATAATCTTCAGTAATAAACAAAACAAAATTTGAACAAAAATCAGATGGAGTATACATTTCTAGTTTCCTTCTTTCTCGAAATGATCTCCTCAATACTGGAGTATGATGATCTTCTACTTCCGATTCCTATTCTTTTGAGAGTCTGATTCGTTATCCTTCAATTCAAATTCTATTTTATTTGGTTCTTCCTTCCTTGGTAAGACTTCCTATTTGAAAACATATTTGATTTGTCTAAATACCACATCTAGACTATACACTACCTTCTTATTTTCTGGGTTTCAAATCTTATAACCTTTCATACCACCATCTTTATACTCAATAAAGATACACTTTTAATCCTTTTTATATAGCTTACTCATGTTTTCCTTTGGAATGTGAACATAGGAATCATAGCCAAATACCCTGAGATGTGTGAGAGGTTTTCTTACCAGTTCATATCTCATGTGTATTCTTGTCATCCAGTGCTAATGAGGGTGATTGATTGACCAAGTAACATGTAGCACCCATTGCCTCTGCCCAAAATTCATGTCCTAACCTGACACCACTCAACATGCACCTTGATTTTTCCATTAAGCTCTTGTTCATCGTTTTTGCAAATCCATTTTGCTTATGCGTATATGTAGTCTTCTTCCTTTCTATACCACACTTCTTATAGAATTCTTCAAATTCATTTCTTCAAATTATCCACCATTATTCATCCTCAACACTTTAATTCTCTTCTCTGAGTGATTCTCCACAAGAGACTTAAAATCTTTGAATTTTTCAAAGACTTCTGATTTCTTCCTGAGGAAGTAAATCCATGTATTCCTCAAGAAGTCATCTATAAATGAGAAAAAGTACATAGATTTTCCCAGTGATGGAACTGAATTAGGTCCAAACACATCACTATGCACCAACTATAAAATTCCCTCTGTCCTCATTGCACCAAAGGGGAATCTTACCCAATTATACTTCCCATATACATAATGTTCACAGAAATAAAAATATAGAGAGAAGTTATACATACCTTCAACCATACCTTTCCTATGTAGTACTTGAAGGCCCTTCTCTCTGATATGTCCCAATCTTTGATGCCACATCATAGTCTTTTCTCCAATGATTTTAGGATTTTCTTCTTCTTCAGCTTCAATCTCAGGAATAATGGAAATGTTGCACACATCACTAATAGTGCTTCCTAGCAGCTTATATAGGGTTCCAATATGAACTCCCTTCAACAACATCACTGCACCTCGAACCATCCTACAGGTTTCTTTCTCAAACATTATTTTTTATCCCTGTATCATCCATTTTTATTACATAAATCAAATATTTGGCCAAACCTGGGATGTATAGAATACTAGGGAGTATTCTAATCCTTCCATCCATGATATTCAACTTGAATTTTCCTCATCCTATGATTTTGGATGTCAATTCATCACCTAGGACAACATCACCTCCATCATACCTTTCATATTCACAAAACCACTCCCTGTGAGGAGTCATATGAAAGGATGCACCCGATTTAACCAACCATGCCTCATGATATGCATGTGTGCTTGAAGAAGCCATGTACACATCCCCTCCTTCTTTCACGGAGGTTTTTCCTTCTGTAGAAGGAACATCTTCAGATCCCTTCCCTCTCTCAACAATTTTGGATCTACATTGTTTCTTTTAGATCCCTTCTTTTCCTAATCTCCAACATACCTTTACAAATTTTATGGTAGATTCAGATCTTCCCTTAGATTTAGATCTCCCACTTGAGGACTTAGATTTGTTTATTTCCTGGGAGTGTCCTCTTGCAAATAAGGAATCTATGCTTTGGTTTTCCATATTTTTATGACTCATCTCCTCCGACAACAAGGATGAGACCACATCATCAAAAGTTAAAGTAGTTTCATTAATACCTATGGCCACAAACAGACCATCCCATGAGTCTGTTAAATAACACAATAAACTAATACACTTATGTTCATATAAAATATTAATATCAACATATAATAGTTGACTTACCATGGTTTTGAAGGTGTTAAGATGCTCTGTCACTGAGTCTCCATATTTCATCCTCGGGTTATACAACTTCTTCCTTAGGAACAATTTGTTTAGCAAATAATTTGACTAATACAAAGCCCCTAACTTATATGATAATGCCTTGTTCATAGCTTCCCTTGAGACATTCAGTAACACTGAATCTGAGGGACACAAATGAATTATGCTCTTCTTCTTCTAATCCAACTTTTCCCAGTATTCTACTGACGTTCCAATAGGTGTTTTACCTGGATCCATAATGATCCACTAATCTTTTTCCACCAACATATATTCCATCTTCAGCTTCCATAGCTCAAAAATTTTCCCATTAAATTTCTCAATATTTATTTTCGAACTGCTCATCATTTGTTTTCACCTAAAGAATTTATATTGCATATCTCCCACTGTAACAAGGTTTATCACAAACCCGAGCCAAACCCTTAGCCACAAATGAATCTCCCTTAAGCCAATAATAGCTCTGATACCAAATATAGATATTAACCTTGTACAATTATTTACTGTAAACAGATTCTTAATAAAAACATAAAAGATAAAATGGCACACACATACATTACACAGAGATATTACCTTGGAAACCCAAACTGGGAGAAAAAAACCTATTTAGAGTTGCACCTATAATATTCTATTCATCATATTTCTTCATTGTTTACAACACAATTTATATATAAGATCTCACAACATCCAAAACCCCTAATCCATTGACCCAAATTACCGAACAAACCTAATTCCTTAACCAAAATTAGAAAACTATCAACGAAAAACCATGTGCAGAAAAAATGCTAAAAATGGACCCAAAAAGATGCCAATTTTTTTTTTTGGGGGGGGGCGGGGGAAGATGCCTGTGTGACACCGCCCCACCCCCTCCCACCCCTCACCCAAAAACACATCGTAACATGAACACTAAGTCGACTCATACAAATAATATAACACATACCCAACATAAGATGGATCTATGTTGGTACAAAGTAAATGAGTTATAAAGTCAAATAAATTCAAATCAAATAACTTAAAACATATTAAAGTAACTCTAGGTTCAAGCAATAATCAAGGTAAGTACAAATCTCAAAATCTCCATCTTGAGCTAAATAAAAAGTGAAAACACTTTAAAATAATTTTAATAAAATTTAGAAATATTAAAACTAAAAGGGAATGATTTATGATACCAACATATATCCATGTTAACCCCTATCTATCAAGCACCAAGAGGGATCAAATCTCTCAAGGTGAAAACCTTTTTTAGAGTGCAAAACTTGAGGAAAGGTTAAAGGTTTGCACCTCGAGAGATTTGATCCCTCTCGACGCTTGATATATTTGGGGTTAAGATGGATCTATGTTGGTTTCACCTAGAGGCTCTCTACATCCCAATATGGGGGAGATGTTGAGACATAATGTGTTAAGCATTATGTTATAATTATAATTATAAAGTTGGCTCAATTATTAATAATAATAATAACAAAGTCGGCTTAATAAAACGAAACAACTATTGCATGCATCGTTTCATATATATATATATATATATATATATATATATATATATATATATATATATATATATATATATTCAACCCCCGATGTGTAGAACAATCATTGATGGAGTGTATTGTTAAGACACTTTGTTATGTGAAGTCACTAGTTTGAAACCCTCAACTTACCTTGTGTGTCGTGTGAGGGGCCCATGTTATGGGAAAATTTTCTCCTCATGGAACAATGCCATGTGGATTGAGATAATCATTGAGGTAGGATGAGGTTAGCTAGTGGTTGAATTGTTAGGGTGCTCCAACTACCTTTATTACCTTTATTGGCAAAATCTCGAAGTTCAATGTTTTTAGGGTTTCCTTTTAATTTGAGGTGGTACCTTCATTAAAGGTTTATTCATTGGGAAGTAGTGTATGTTTACATGGTGTAGTTGCACGATTCACCCTTCTCCTCCAATAAGTGAATATATTAAGTTTTCTTATAAGGAATATGTTTGTAAAAGAATGCAAACCTATGTGATTGTAAGTGGAAAATAAGGTTAAATGACAATGTGAGGTTATTTCTCCCATGCTCTCTAAACTATTGTGGAACCATCATAATAAATATTAAAATATTATGAAACTCCTATTAAGCAATATTTTACTTTATATTTTAATGTTTAATGCATGAAAATGTTGAAATAACTAAAAACAAAAATGAAGACGTTAAGAAAATAACGCACCAACTACACAATGTACATAAGATGTACCCCAAAAAGACCCAATATGGGAAATAGTTAGAAGGTGAGTCCTATGCTCTATTCTTTACTTCTCAGTTATGAAATGAAAATATACAGAAAGGGGCACTTGCTATGGAGTTACCATCAATTCTGTTGCTAATATGGCTACTACATGATCCTTTGCTTGTTTTACTATAATATCCCACTCCCATATTCTCTTCTATGGAACAATAAACAATACAATAAGAGTGGATCCCATTATTTTCCTTGTGGTCGAGTATTTAACATAGCTTGGTAGTTGCTTAGGGTTAGAGTTATGGTTTTTACATGCCTCAACCCCTAATTCATGTTAGGGTTTTGGACGTTCTATAATCTACTTGAAATTCCACATGTGATTAGCTCCACATGTGTGAGTAATGGAAGTTGACATGACATCTACTTGGTACTGTGGTAGTCAATAGGATCACTTTCACATACAAAATCCGATTGAAATGATCATGTCGTGGAAATATTTCAAAGTGTAAAACAACGTTGTGAAACTCAAGTTAAGATTAGAAAGTTTTGACCCCAAAAAAAACCATTTAAAATCTCAAATAGTTTCCAAAAGATTCCAAAAAATTCTAGACCCCAAATCAACAAAATAAAACCTATATATAAAATAGACAGAAACCAATAAATTCAATTTTTTCACTTAAAAATACCAAAATAAATATAATATTATAGAATGATCCATTTCAAATCATCCCATACACTAAAAAATTTATTTAAAAAAGCACCTCAAACAATTTAATATTAAAAAAATAATTTTATTTCATATAAAAAAAAATCACTCATAAGAGAAATCCGAGTGACTGTATTTAATCCATTAAATACATTGGATGACGTGCACATGCTTTTAATTTCCTATAGCATATTGAATTTCATCCTACTTATGGATAAGATACGGTGGAGAGAAGGCGATGAGTGCTTCCTAATATCTCAAAATTTCAATGTCCATAATTTCAAAACGTCTCTTATAAGTGTTAAAACAATTGTCACATAGTTGTTTGACCTTAATTTAGTATGAAAGGGCAATGGTGAAAATGATATACTCAACATCGCCTCATGGACTAAATTTTGAATGCATTGATTAAATGTTCAAAAACTAAATTCAACAACTCAAACGACTTAGTCATTGGGAATAGGTAGGTTAGAGAAAAATACAAAATCCACCAATCACAATTTGAGAATAACTAGTTTTAGTCACTATCATTCAAAGAAGTTTAGTCACAATGAGGGGCATTCTATTTGATTGGTTGTATATATACCTTGGCCAATACAATTATGCAAACACCAACTTAGTTTTAGTTTTTCCTTCCACACACACACATATATATGAACTTCTACTTTATTAAATTTAAACTAATTTCAGTTTAAGTTATTATGAATTTATTATAAATATTGATTTTCAATATTTAAGATATCGATTTTCAATAGTTGAGATGTAAAAAATTATGAGAAAGGGATTGTTCTCCTTCTCTTTTTCCAAAATATTAATAAAGTGTGAGAAAGGGTGAGTGTTCCTTCTCCTTCTCACTCAAATTAGAAAAGTGTGGGAAAAGTCTTGTGTTCCATATTCTCCTCACTCATTACTCCTCTCTTTCTTTTTATCACTCTAAATACAAAACTATGAGAATGGGATAGTGCACCTTTTGTTAGAAAAAAAGGATCGTGGAGCAATAAAATAAACGAAATGCGGAAATAAAACACAGAAGATACACAATACAATAGAGACAAAGATATATGTGATTCATCGAGTGTGGGCTACATCCACCAGAGAAATTTCCAGGTCCTTCCTTTTATTATCCAACGAAATGAAGGGATACAACCTACAACACGTTCACTGTAAATTATTATTATTTCTCTCACAGTCTCCTCTCTCATAATACAATATTCGCAATGATGCATAGCTGCAATACATTTCCCTCATAAAAGAGGGTTGCCTTCTAGGGAAAAAAACCCTAACATAACTTCTACTTTCAGATCTGTGACCTTATAATGAACGGTCCAGATTTACTATGAAATCACAATATACATTTACAAGGTAATTTTTCCTTCAGGGGCTTCACCTCCGAACCCTCATCGGGGAACATTGTCCCTCAAACCCCTGCTAGGGACCCACTTGGCTCCAAATCCCGTAGGGGGGGCAAGCCCCCCATGCAACCCCCCCGCGTGGAGGGGTGTATAGTATTTTGGGGTATACAATCTTCATAGGGTATAAACATGGATGAAAACAAAGACCTATGAAACAAGAAGATAATCAGGCCCCACAACCAACAATCTCCCACTTGGACACTGATCACAACAAGTCCATTGTTGTTGTACCTATTGGACTATACTCCACCTTGGACCTAGAAAATTTCTCATCTTCACCTTCATGCTTGAATGCCAACTGAAACTGAGCAAGAACGCAGTTTCTCCCTGGTTACTCCCTTTGTTAACATGTATGCATAATTCTGGTTAGTGTGTATATTTTCCAACTTCAAATGTTCATCTTCCAAGACAGATCATATGAAATGGTACATGAGCTGTATATTCTTAGTCTTTGAATGGAAGGTTGAGTTATTTGCAATATGAATGACACTCTCGCTATCACAATACAACATGTTATTCTCTTTCTTCTTTACCAATTTCTCCATAAACCTCTATAACCAAATCATCTCTTTACTAGCCTCTGTAGCAAGAACATACTCTACCTCTACTGTTGAAAGTGAAACAACCTTTTGCAGTTTTGAAATCCAACTTACTGTTGTTCCACTTACTCCACTTACAACAAAAACATACCATGTGGTGCTCCTCTTTCTATATTTATAACATTCCATATCTGAATCAACATATCCCTGTAGAACAATGTCTGAACTTCCAAAACATAATGCATGAGTATCAGTACCTTTCAAATACCTGAGAATCCACTTTACTTCCTCCCAATGTTCTTTACCTGGATTGCTCATATACCTACTCACAACTCCCACTACATGTACAATATCTAGTCTTGTGCAAACCATCGCTTACATCAAGCTGCCAACTGCTGATGAATAAAGGACACTGAACATGTATTCTATCTCCTTCTGTGTCTTGGGACACATTTCTTTGGTTAATTTGAAATGGTTGTCCAAAGGTGTACTAACTAGTTCTGCATTCTAAACCTCTCCAACACCTTCTCTATGTACTCACCTTGAGATAATGTCAATTTGTGATTTTTCATGTCTCGTGTTATTCTCATACCAAGGATTTTGTTTGCAGTACCCAAATCCTTCATCACAAATGAATTAGCTAATTTTTTCTTGAACACATTTATATCCTGCATATTAGACCCTGCAAAAAGCATGTCATCTACCTACAATAGCAAGATAATATAGCTTCCATTTTCTAGATTTTTAAAATAAACACAGTGATCAGGATGACATCTACTATAACCTTGTTATGTCATAAACCTATCAAACTTCAAATATCATTTCCTTGGATATTTCTTTATGCCATACAAGATCTTCTTAAACCTACATACCAAATTCTCCTTCCCTTTGACCTCATACCCATGTGGCTTCTGCATATAAATCTCTTCATCCAAATCCCCATGGAGAAAATTTGTTTTTACATCTATATGTTCATAATGAAAATATTCTACTACCACAAGAATTAAAATAGTCCTAATTGAATTCATCTTAACAACAGGAGAAAATATTTCATCAAAATATATACCTTACTTTTGTGCAAACCCCTTTACAACAAGTCTAGCCTTGTATTGTTTTTTTCCTCCATATTCTTCCTTCAACTTGTAAACCCATTTATTCTGCAATGTTATTTTTCCTGTAGGCAATTGAACTAAATCCCAAGTCTGGTTATTTACCAGGGAATCCATTTCCTCTTTCATGCCTTGCTCCCACTTCTTTTTAGTGTCTACTTTCATTGCCTCTTCATAACATTCTGGTTCACCAAAATCAATCAACAATAAATAATACAATGAAGGAGAGTATCGTTCAGGGGATCTACTTAACCTAGTATATCTTCTAACAACATTCGCAGGAGTTTGAGGTACATTTTTCTCATGTTGTTGTACATTTTGATTTTCTGTTACCTTTGGAATTTATTTTTCAATGATCTTATCAAGCAATGTGTATTCTGGTTTTTCTTTTTCTTGTTTCTTTCCTTGAAATTGATCTTTGTACATGACCTTCTCATTGAATATGACATCTCTACTCCTAATGTTTTTGTGATTTTCATAATCCCATAAGCGATAACCAAAATCATTAACATGATATCCAATAAAGGTACACTTCTTGGATTTTGCCTCAAGATATTTTCTACTTTCTTTATCAATATGGACAAATGCTTCACAACCAAAAGTCTTCAATTTTATTTTTTTTACCTTTTTACATGTCCATGCCTCCTCTGGAATTCTACCATCCAATGAGCTTGAAGGTCCTCTGTCTATTAAGTAAACAACAATATCTACAACATCTGCGCAAAACTGTAAGGACAAATGAGCATGCAATAACATACTCCTTGCACGCTCCATGATTGTCTTGTTCATCATTTCTAACACACCATTACCTTGTGGTGTTCCTAGAATTGTCTTCTCTCTACGAATCCCATGGTATGAACAGTAATAATCAAAATCCTTGCTGCAATATTCACCTCCATTTTCTGATCTGAGACACTTCAACCTTTTTCCTGTCTCATTCTCAACCAAATCTTTCCATTTCTTAAAAGTATAAAAAACATCATATATTTATCGAATGCAATAAACCCAAGTTTTCCTAGTTGCATCATCAATAAAAGTAACATAATAACGAGAGCCACCAAGAGATGATATCTTAGCTGGTCCCCATACATATGTATGCACAAGCTCTAACCTTTCACTCTTCTTTTCTTTTCCAACTCTGAGAAATCTGACTCTCTTATGTTTTCCATAAACACAATGATCACATAAATCCAAATCAATTTGTTTAAGATTCAATAACAAATTTCTTTTGTGAAGTATTTTCATCCCCTTCTCACTCATGTTTCCAAGCCTATGATTCCACAATTTTGTATCCACTTTTGTAGAAGCTAAAGAGACAGAAGAGTCAGTATTACCGGTACATAAATACAATGTACATACCTTCTCTCCTTTTGTTATCACCAGTGATCCTTTGGCGACCTTCCATACCTTATCTGTAAACCTTCACTTGCCAAGTATCCCGTTGAAATCATATTTTTCCTTAGATCTGGAATATGTATTACCTCTTTCAAAAACCATTTGTTTCCATTCCTTTGCTTTATTTTTACCTTTCCCATTCCAACAATTTTTCATGGTGCATCATCACCCAAATGAACCTGTCCAAACTCACCTTGAAAATAATATAGAAAATGTTTTCTATGGGTGTGGCATGAAATAAAGCCCCTAAATCTACTACCAAAGACTCAGAAATATTATCTACAAAAAGAATCAAAACATCTTGTAACACATCACCTGTTACATTTGCTTCCTTATTTTTCTCTTGCTGTCCATCTCTTTGTTTCTTTGGAGCTCTGCATTTTTTCTTCATATGTCCTTTCTTCCCACAATTCCAACACTCTATATTTCCCAGTCTATATTTGGATCTTCCCTTCCTAGAATTCTCGCACTTCCCTGAGCCCTTTCCTCTATCCTTTCGTCTTCCCCTGTTCTCCATGTTTAATGCATTACCTGATGTTTCATCTGTGTTTTTTCATCACATTTCCTCGCTAAGGATAACACCAACAACATCATCAAATTTTAAAGTGTTTGAACCGGAGACAGAGTTACTTACAGCCATGACCAAGCCATTCCAACTTTCTGGCAATGGCATAAGATTAGAAGAGCCCTGACCTCATCATCAAAGTCCACTTTTATAGAACTTAGCTAATTAGTAAGCGTATTAAATTCATTTAAATGATCTGCAATAGACCTACCTTATGACATCTTCATATTAAATAATCTCTTCATTAGAAATACCTTATTGGAAATTGAGGGTTTTCCAATGTGTCCACCATATCCTTCATTATATTTTCTTTCGAAATATTGAAAGCCACCGACGCTACCAGGCTCAACTATATCGTTTCTAGTGCCTTTCTGTCAAGAACCTCCCATTCTTCGTCCTTCATGGCCGTCGAATTATTTTCTATCCCACCTAATGGTAGGAATATATCCTTCTGATTAAATAATATTCCATATGAATCTTCCACAACTGGTAGTTTTGTCCATTAAATTTCTCAACACTAAACTTTCCATGTTTCTTCATTGCTCCCACTCGAACTAGGAACCCTTTTTTCCTGTGAGTTACCTTTCGGTTTGATACTAGTTGTTAAAAAAAAAGATTGCGGAGAAATAAAATAAAACACGAAATAAACACAATATAATAGAGACACAGATATGCGTGGTTCACCCAGTCTAGGATACATCCGCCATATAAATTGTTAGGTCCTTCATTTTATTATCTAGCAAAATGAAGGGATACAACCTACAACACACCCATTGTAACTTCCTCTTCTTTCTCTCACAATATCCTCTCTTAGAATACATTATTAACAATGATGCATAGTCGCAATACATTTCCCTCATAAAAGAGGGTTTCCTTTTAGGGAAAAAAACCCTAACATAACTGCTATCGTCATATCTGTGACCTTAAAATGAATGATCCATATTTACTACGAAATTACAATATACATTCACAAGGAAATTTTGCCTTCGGGGGCCCACTTGCCCCTGGAGCCCCTCGAAACCCATAGGGGGGGGAAGCCCCCCCTGCAACCCCCCTCCGTGTGGAGGGTGTACAATATTCTGAGGTGTACCATCCTCATGAGGTATAAACATGACTAAAAACAATGACCTATGAAACAAGAAGATAATCAGGCTCCACAACCAACACCTTCTCCAAAAAATTAATTCATCTACAAGAGATGTATTTTTGTAATCAAAGTTACCTCTATGCATGTTCCAAACTTTTGATGAGGGGATTTAGAAATAACTCCATTTTTTGAATGAGTAGTTTATATAGGGAATTTTAGTATGAATAGATGCAAATAAAAAAGTCTAAAAATAACAAATAATTATAGTACAATGCTTATAGGCCATAGACAAATTAATTTTGATACAAACAAAATAAGACATCTTTCTCATACATGATACAAGTATACACTCTAAAAGAATATGCTTACACCATTCCAAAACTTAGTAAATAATAGAAGAATATATACATATCAAAATATTCAAAATTAAAGTTACTCTCCAAAATAACTTGGCCAACAATTACTTCACATTCATTAATTTTATAATTTATATTTTACAAAATTGCAAAAGAAAAAAGGCCCTTCCTCTATCGATTTTTTCT
This sequence comes from Picea glauca, assembly GCA_000966675.3. Lineage (NCBI taxonomy): Eukaryota > Viridiplantae > Streptophyta > Pinopsida > Pinales > Pinaceae > Picea > Picea glauca. Next base: position 128,923 of record JZKD02S1454241.1, read on the forward strand.
TATTTATACAAGAGAAGAGGATGTAGATTCATCATTTTAGCTCCTCTTGATTGAAATATGTTTCCCTTCCTTGGTTATTAGGTTTATACATGATGGGTAAAATAAGAGACATAATGAAGGCCCATCATTACACCCTAGATGGAGGATTTACAAAGTGAAATTCTCCTTCTCAACCTTCTTGTTCCAATTATTGTTTTGTGCATGTTTCTTTCCTAAAGTCAAATGCAAGAATGTGGTTGATTTCCCCTATGCTACAATACCCTACTATTTTACCCTCTTCCTTTAATTTCCTTTTTTATTTTTCCTTATCCACCTCTCCTATAGTTATAGGTTGGAGTAGTGGAGGGTGTTTAAATTTTGTCCCTATTCATCTGAGTTACATCTTCATGATTTTCTCTATGCATAGTTGTTCGCTAAAGAAGTCACCCCTCAAATTATGTGGAGAACAGGGTTCCAACATTTTGAGGGAAGTGGGAAACTCTTCCCACCTATGTTGACAATACTATTTTATCTTTTTGATGAATCCTTAACTATTATTTCATATTGGGAAACTACCTCACTTTTCTTTTCTTTGAATATTGATACTAGTCATGTGTTTGAGGTCAGGATTATGTGATTTTTCAATACCTCATCTAGCATTTCTTCCTTTGTTCTAACCCATAGATGGTTTCTTTCTTCCTCTTTGTTGTATTCTTCCAGTTATACAAAGTTTTCCTATTCATTGTGAACCCATGAGAAAAATTGTCTAAGTTACAAATCCCCCACATAAGGATTGGGGGACCACTTGTAAGGGTGCGGCATTACAAAATTATGTAGGAAGAATTCAGAAAGCTAGTACTTACCTCTTTCATCACTTTGTTGATAAATATTTGTAAATTCCCTTTGATTTTATAATTCATAAGGAAGGTGGTTAGCATTTTTCCTTAGTTGAAAATTGTACCATTGTTTCCTAAGGAAAAATATGTATGTCCTAGTAGGGGGTTTGAAAGAGAGAATTTATTATGCTACTAATATGACTTGATGGGAAGCTTCCCCAAGTTCTTCATTCCTCTTTACTTTGTTCTCAACTTCCCTGGTTTATTTTTCTAATGCAACCCTTAGTTATTCATTCTCTTTCTTCAACTTCTTATTATCATCCAAATGATGTATCTTAAATATATTGAATTATCTCGTAAGTGTAACAACTATTGTTCTAACCGTTCCCTGGAATTCTCTAGTTGTGATCTCCTTATCTTTTTTTTCGACTACAATTTCCTTCCATTTTATGGCCTTTACCCTAGCTTATTCTAGTTGGGCTATGAGGTTTTCCATGCTAGGCTCATTTTTCTTAGTTCAAGTTCCCTCATGGTATTTTCCAAGATCCTTTGTTGTGTTAGAAGGTGAGGCATCCTTCTCAATATCTATAGGATATTTTTGTTTCTCAACTGACATAATATTGGCTTCTTGAGACCTGACCATTATTTCCCTTGTGATTCTTACTTTCTACCCTCTTGGTGGAATTCCTAGATTTTTCTTCATGGGGATACCTCGAGGAGTTCCCATTTGAACCAAGGTGACTACGATATCTCTTACATCTTCCATCATTTTAGTAGATGA
>JZKD02S1454241.1:148497-176559 GCA_000966675.3 Picea glauca
CCTTGATCCATTTGGAGTGAGAGGAATATGGTGAATATAGATTTTATATTAAATAGTTATTAAAATATTCATGTACGTCATCATTTAGTACTTTTATCCAACCTCTTCTTCTTAGCTCTATAGTTCCTAATCATTTCATCAATATCTACGTCTTCATTCTCTAGGTTCTCTTCAAAATCTAATTTTGACTGCATCCTCTCACGCAGAGAACACCTAGTCGCGGGGTACTCACAGTGTAATGAAGGTCGGTGTGATGAGACATCACCTACAAAATAAAAATAATACAAAATTTAAATGGCCAGTTTTTAAATATCATTGAACTAGTTCAGTAATATTAAAAAAAACACCTGCAATGTCATTATTTGCCTAGTGCACTGGTCGGCACCATTGGAATGGTTTCCCCCTTATGCTCCTCTTTAAGTGTATGAGCCTCAAGTACAAAATTCTTTGCCATTGAGACGACAAAATTTATAAGGACAATCATAAATGTATAAGTAAAAAAAAATAGAAGTACAAAATGTATAACTACAAAATTATTAAGTATATGATTAAAATACAGCCATATTACCATCATGTGCCAGCTCATTCATAGCATCATCGTGGGGCTTCAACCTCGTGGAAAATTGGGACTGAATGGGAGAACCATCTTCTGGTTGAAAAATGATATCAACACACTACTCTCCAATACTAGTGCGTTCGTTGACAATGTTGCTCCCATGATTAAAACAAAGTTGTAAATATTAATAATATCCAACATGACTGTATTATATTAATAATAAAGGTTAATGTGGATTGAATTTGATTTACCTTATCCTGCAAAGTGGTTCTTGGTATCGGCCCCAATATTTTTCGGTGTTCAACTACCGCTTTATAGCCGTACTTGTAACCAAGTTGGAGGTCTTCCTTCGTGGTTTTAGTACCAAACTTGTCACCTTGCATTGCATAAGAGTATGTATTTTTAATGTTATTTGTTGCAATTACCTAAAAATTTTAAGGCAATACAAATAAGATATTTAGGTACTTAAAATTCGTGGCTGCAACTTCAAGTAGCCGCCCTGGCCTAGCCTATGTTGGCCACATTTGGAAAGCCTTTCTTTTGTTTCCTTTGACGTGTCAGTCAACCTATCATCAAAAGTTTCATGTATGTTAATATATACCACAATTTTATTTACATCTAAAAAAAATTGAAGGTATTCAATTGAAATTGTAATTTACCTTCTGGGACCAAAGCGTGTTTTTCCTTCATCTGTCAATTTCTTCTCTTTTGCGTCCTCAATGAGGGCCTTCCACTCCCTCTTTGGGATCATCAGAGGATGCTCGTACCTATCGTTTTGTTTCAAGTTCTTCCTATATGTTTCTCTTGTATATTTTAAATATTGGCCAGTTGCGGCGATGGCCAAGGTCTTATTAAATGTGTCTACATCAAAACGCATTTCGAGATAATCCATCAATTATTTTTTGAGGTTGGAATTCTGGGAATTCCACCTCTCCGATATGGTGGGCCCAAAAATCAGCAACACCTTATTCTCCAAGGACCTATAAAAATCATTATTTCCTACATGTAAAACGACTATATGATTATTAATTTAAAAATAATAATTTAGATGATTTATATTTGTCCACATAGAGAACATGAAACAATTAAAATTTTAAAAATTATCTCAGAATTTAACTTTCTTTAATGGAAGCCCTTCCTAGTTGACCATAAAGTTTCCCTTAAGGGTCCTTGTGTTGGTCACATGTCTTTCTTTAGGAAAATCAACCATATAGTTTTTCAAATAATCGGCCTCATCTTCATCACCACCTCCAGAGCCTATCTGTGTGGCCGCTTCCTCGGTGTGCATGCCATGTCTCCCACCTAATGGTGTGGAAGGTGGAGATCTGAATAGTTTTGCCCTATAAGATATATGAGGGCTTGCATCGGGACCCTATGGCATATGTGCAACACCACTATCACCAACACCATGCATGTTAGTGTCAACAAGATCCAAAAATATCTATCTAAGAAATAAAACATTTTTTCTTTTAGATAATGTAAAAGTTAAAAATCAAGCTTTCATAATTGATCATCTTATGACATAAAAATAAAACCACTTGAAATTATGGTTATTACCTTATATTTCTTAAGCCTTATCACAACTTCTTTGATCCTTTCTTCTACCTCAGGAGTTTGATCTAGAATATCTAACAAGTGAGCTAGTTCCTTGTTTGCTTTATTGATCTTTTTTCTAATTAAAACCATAGGGTCAGGGGATTCATACAAATCCATTTCGTCGAGCGAATCATCATCAAAATCATGTTCTGAGGCCACTTATGATTTACCATGATGAGCCTGCCACATTACAGTAAAATTAGAACCGTGATCATTATCATGAGAAATAAATTCAAATGTATGAGAAATCCTCCCTCTTTATTGTTGATAACAAAAATAGGACACACTGAGTAAATAGACCGAAGCTATCCAAATGGATTAACACCATAAAAAACATAATCAAAATCATAAAATATAAGAGTCATTGCTTATAGGTTGGGTAAATTAGTATATGTACCACCCCCATAATAGAAACATATGTATCTATTCGATTCAAATTGTAATCAATCAATAACTCATCCCCTGCAACTATTGATTTTATTGCACATACGAGTACACAGTTTCCTTCACACCCCGCAAATACGCAATTGGGTCTCTTATTTGTGGTTGCAGGTCATGTACTATTTATAAATCTTGCAATATGCCCCGTTGCTTTTGTCCTTCAGTCAATATAAATAGTTTCTCCTTTATTTTGATCATTGTCTTTTAGCTATATATAATTTGCATCCAAGCCATATATTGGCACATTTTTTATATATTGGACTATTTGTATCCAATATTTCTAGATATAACAGGGTCCAACATAATCCATCAATTCAGTTAATCCGTCGTAACAGACCTTTATGTCATCCATGGAAAATAGCCCCAAACCATGTAATGAAGATGGACAAATCCGGTATATCCTTTCGTTTACACAAAAAACAATGTTTATTTCAGGAAGATCCTTGGGTATCCATCATTTCAATATATGTTTGTACCTCAAGGGAACCTCAATGTCGTCTATTCTCTCATGATCATAAAATCATGATCCCCCTTTCGCAAGAAAAAAATCCATGCATCTATGGAATTTTCTTCTGATCTTCTCACCTCTAGTTGATCTTTTCCTGTTAGACCTACTAGATGTCTCACTTTCCTCTATTCTACCTGAACTCCCCTCACTCCATGAAGATATATCTGAAAAATACATGTTTTATTATATGTCCTATAACACCATCAATGCCATAAAGTGACTTTCAGATCTATTTTATGCATGATAAGAAAAACTAGTGCATTTCTTGAATATATCGTTGAACCCTAGTAAGAAGTCCAATGGTCACAATTTCAATGTCTAGAAGCAACATATGATTACCAGATTCCAATGCAATGGATTGTTAGGATTGGTCATAGGAAAGGGTAGGAGAAAATATGATGATGAGAATGGTAAATAATTCTTTCACTCCAAGAATAGAGAGGTTATGATGTTAATAAAGTTTTCCATAACAAATGATAAGTTTCTACAAGTCCAAGATTTGGTAGTGATTACCTTGAAGAGTTTATATCCTTTTGAAAAAAAATTTGAAACTTTAAATGTCACCAAGGAGATTACTAACATTACATTTAAGTTGTGTAGACAATTATTACAAAAGGTCAGATTCAATAAATAGTTTATAAGCAATAGAAAAGCATCCAAAAGTGCCTTTATAGTCAAGAGTAAGGACAAAGGAAAGCAGAAACTAAATGACAGAATTTGAAGTTGTAGAAATTCAATATTGGAATTGAATGATGGCGTAAAATGGCTTATAAGGAGATTACAAGGATGAAAATACCATGTCTAATATTTAGGCCCCATTGAAAGAATACAACAAATTGTTTATGTAGATTTTTACTGATATGAAAGGGATTCAAGAAGAGTTTGGGGAGATGCGGATAGAGTTGTGGTCAGATGCTAATGATGTTAACCATCAACCCTATCATCTTATTCCCAGGGTTAAGGAGAAGGTAGAGAAATTTTTTGACATAATATTGTAAATCTGATTAATATTCCGAGTAGATGAATCCAATTAGATCATTCCTATTGTTATTCATAGAAATAAACAATTTCATGACATTAAGGTTTGTGTGGACTTTAGAAGCTTAAAATCTACTTGTTTATCATACTTTTCCCACTCCTTTTAGTGATGAGGTGATTGATCAAGTTGTAGGAAAAGAGGATTATTCATTTCTATATTGCCTTTCAAGATATATCAAGTATGAGTTGAAAAAGAAGACAATAATAAGACCACCTTTGCTAGAAAATAAGGACCCTTTGGTTATAATTTCATGCCTTTTGGGCTCAAGAATGTACTAGGTATCTTTTCTCAAGTTGTGATTACAACCTTTAGAGATTTCATTCACACGTTTTTGGAGGTATATATGGATGATTGAATTATATATAAATTGTTGAAGGAACATATTGGGTTGTTGAAGTTAATGTTTGATAAATGTAGGAAGCTCTAGATCTCCCTAAATTTGAATAAGTGAAGCTAAACTATTCTTGTGGACCCTTGAATGTGAAGCTACTTTTAATATACTCAAACAAAAAATGGTAAGTGCCCTAATTTTGGTGTTTCCTAATTCTAATGTAAAATTTCATGTACATGTAGATTCTTTTTCATAGCATTAGGAGTGGTTCTTGTGGAACCAAGAGAAGGAAATTTAGATCACCCTTTATATTTTTCAACTAAGAATATTTGTATATGTGTGATGGATCATTAAAGGAATGATATTCTATGGGAATGCCATCAAGGAGTTGAAAGAGGGAATGTTGGAGGAAAAGTAATAGATCACAAGATTGTCCAAGCTAGTCTTAGGTGGCCAACCATATTTAAGGGCTCTAAGGAGTATGAAAGAACTTCTGATGTCTATCAAAAAGTAGGTAAACCTTATAGGAGACACTAGATGATTCTTCAAAATATGATTCATCTCATATTGCATAGATTGTTCCCATTCAGGTTATCCTTGTGCATCTGAGTAAGAGATAGGATCACAAGTCTCAAGAACACATGCATAGGTGTGATGATAGGAACCTCTGACACTACACCCATAGTGGTCGAAGGTGTTGAAGGAGTATCATTGACTATAGTAGAGGAAAACACCAAGTTGAAAAGGAGGATAATAGATTTGGAATGTACATTGATTCCTAAACCATTGTTTATGTAACCATTGGCCATTAGGAAACCATATGAACAACTTGAATACAATCCCAAGATAATTTCCACACCAAAATGAGCCCAAGGGTTATTTTAGGGGGTTAGGGAGACAATTGCAACCAAAATTGAAAAAATATTGAAGTTGTTGATGGATCTATGGGAATTGATGAGCAAATCATTTGTCCTTGACACCAAAATTATTTATTTGACCAACTATTTGAATCAATGATTTACCAAATTCTCTAAAAAGGAGATTAAATGATGGCTTAGTGATTTGGTTATTGATAACTCTCATATTGATTGATTGATTCAAGAGAAATGCATAGAATTAAGAAAATTCTATAATGAAATATTTTCCTTAAGCGTGAAATAGGAGGTCCCAATGGGACCCATGATGGGTTACATCAATACTTGGCTTGATAAAGAATTCGAAAATATATCTAAGGCCCTATAATATTTAGTTAAGAATACAGTTAGGTTTTAAGAACCTTTCCAATGGCACGAGAGAGTATAAAATCATGGATTTCAAATAAGAGCAAGCTCACTTCCAAATTTTCAAGTCTTCCCCAATTTGGTAAGTTTGTTCACTATAAATTTCGCTTCCATATTTTCCTCCTTGTTGTTCTTTGTCATTAGATTATTTTTCCAATTAGTTTACTTCTTGTTTTCTTCCACAAATTTCCTATACTATTTTAGGTTGGTGGAGTCCCATCCCAACTCCTTTGAGAGTAAACATGACCATTTTATTTAAGTTTTTTTCATTTAAATTTGTAGAGGTTGCCTCATCCCTTTACCCCATTAATGATAGAAACTCTGGTGCTCAATTTACCCCATAAATGACCATATTGACATGGTTTTCACTATTATTATGACCAAAAATACAATTGTTATCAATATATAGGGTTTTATCACTATTTTGTTCCATCTCATAATGCAACCCTAGGTCATGATTTTTTATAGCTTATGGTTTCACTTTCCATTGAGGGCATGGTCAAACGGTTGAGGGAGAAACCATCATGTCAAATGGTCAATTATTTAAGTGGGTGTATGAAGGATGGAAATATTATTTTGTGCCTCCCCCAACCAGGAAAGATGGACTAATGGATTATGCAGTTGATGACTCAGTAGCAAGGATACATGCACATATGTCATGCCAACATGATACCAATAGGGAGAAATGCACATCTATGGTACTAGCATGAAATTTAGTTGATGAATAAACAACAGGGAGAAAAAATTACCAATTTTGGTGACATTGCTAGAGCTAGGGATCCTCTTTCTCTCAAGCTAGGGATACTCTATCTCCAATGCCGCTTGATATAGGGATGATAATATCCTCTGTCTCCAATTTCACTCGATCTAGGGCTGATGGTATCCTCTATCTCCAATTTCGCTCAAGCTAGGGCTAACCGCAGTCTCCTATGTCTCCAATGTTGCTCGAACTAGGGTTGATAGTCCCCTATGTCTCCTAGTCTATCTCTCTTATTGGGATATGTTTGAGGCAAAGAGTTTCAAGGGTCGCTCCTATCGGGATATATTATGCACGAAGAGTGTCAAGTCGAGCTAGCTCTGTCTCCACGCGGTGATCAAGACTTAACAATGGGCGCGGGGATAGTTTTTAAATTTGGTTATATAAATCATGGGTTGTTGAAAGTAGTTTTATATTGATTTAAAATTTCTCTACTAAATCCATGGTTTATTGATCCATTTCCCAATTTTATTTTCAACTATTCATACCACCTCCCAAAGTTATTTATTATAATTATGTAAAGAAAAGGGTATACATAAACATTTGAAAACTTGTCTTGGACAAATCCAAGACCGCCTTTGGCCTTCAATCTAGCTAGGAGGTAGACACCAACTATATCCATATAATTATTTTTTTTCCCATTGATTGTTGGACTAATATGCAATGAAAAAATTCAAAAGTCGCTCCATGGTGTCTAGGAATATTTATCTTCAATAATTTGGTAAGGGGAGAATGATTTATCCAAAAAATGATCAATAAACAACTTTCCAACAATACTAGGCTTGGTTACTAGAATTCCTTTGATGAAACCTTAGAGCACCTTAATATATAAAAGTATCCTAGTTCTTCCACAACAATCACATATAGGGTTAGGGTCAAGGGAAAACCCTATCTAAAGGATGGAAATATGCCTATGTGTTCATACATAAATATATTAATGGAGAGACACGAAAAAAACATCATTAAATAAAGATTTAACAACACTAAAAAAGAAGAGCCAAACTCTAAGGACTTCAACATGGCCATAATAAAATTCCACTCATCAGACACCTGTTGATGGGAGTATTTGTACTATGAGTACTACCTAGTTCCCACTAGTAGATTGATATGCTAGTGACATACACGAAGAAAATGAAGTTTACTTATCTACCCAAGAAAACAAGAAATTAATCTAGGGATTTGAGAGAGAAAAGTGAATAGGAAAACCCACAAAGTTATTTGCACATAAGACAAGAAAAAACACCTTCTCTACTTTGCCATTGAAAAACCCTAGATATATATTTCTAAAACAAGATGGAAACGTTTTTGAGTTATTTGATTGATTCAATGAGACCAAAACATGAAGCCTTGTTTCCTCAAATTCCCTCTTAAGATTAACACCATAGGGTTGAACTAGTGACAAGACTCAAGACCTAATAAAACTTATAAAAATTTAGGATAGGGTGACACAATATTGATTATTTGGATAAGGGTGACACTGATAGCTACCCAAACTAGAAGTGATGACATATCCAATAATACAAAAAGAATAATTGTGTTTCCTCTTTTTTTTTTATGTTTTGGGAATGATGTGTTTTTTATTTATTATTATTATTTTTTTGTTTTTCTAAATATTAAAATAGTGTTTTTGTTATTTATGTTACAATGAGGAGGCGAGTGCCATATGCAAAAAAATGGTTTTAAGGAACATGATAACAAAGGCCAAGAAGTGACCAATGATCTGTCTCCTTAAGTGGGATGAATAATGATGGTATCATCATTGGAGGTGAAGATTTAAAACAAGAATGGGGTGAAACAATGGTTCATCAACATAATTCTAAAGTAATACAATAAACTATATGTAACAGCTCAAGACTCCATTAGGTAATGGTAAAAAATTAAGAAGAGAGAGGCATGAGGCTCATTCATACAAGCATAGACTATGTGGACTCCCATACCTATGGTACAAAGTGGCATGGGTGTCAACATGTGAATTGTGCTATAGAGGTTAGGTGTGATTGAAATATAAGGGTATAAAGGTTATACAAATGATGGGTTATATTAGGGTTTATAGAGGTTAGGTGTGATTGAGTTATAATAGTTAGGTGTTAGGTGTCTTAAGGTAATCCCTTAATTCATCTACCAAAACTTGATTATAGCCTAATAAATCATCATGCATAGACATCAATACTAAGCCGGTCACCTACTATGGAAAAAGGAGAAGTCTTTTATAAAAATTCCTTTCAATGTTTTCCATTTCCATGTCTCACCTTTTTCCTCATATACCTTGTACCATTTATATGTTATATCTTCTAATATTGTATTTGGGAACATATGTGGCCATAACATCTCATCACAATTTCCAATTAGATGAGTGTATTCTCTAATATTATTCTAAAAAACAAGTGGTATTTCCCTTATTGATAAGAAATATTTGACATTATCCTCAGGGATAGCCTCAATACTCCAACATACCCTATCTCTAGAGTCATAGATTTACATCCACTATTCATAGAACTTAGTTTTCAAATTATAACCCATAGATATTAAGGACCCTTAATGCACCTCTCCTATGAAATTAGGTTTAATATTCTCATCATTTTCATTTAGGGCCCGATACAACTCCTTAATTCCATATTATTCTTCCCACTATTTTGACCAAGGTTTACCTTCGTCAAGGTATAGAGGTATCATAATTCTTCTTCCATTTCCTTTGATATTTATCCTATCCTTCTCTATATAGATTGTTTCTTTCATTTTTCTTCCCCAAGTTCTTCCCACAAGGTTTTCATACACCATACTTTCTTCAACTAGGTTGATTTTTTCTTGAATTAGACCCTAAATGAAGATTCTTGGGCCAATGGACCATTATCAAAGCCTTGATCTATGATATGGTTCCTCTAAAAGGAATATTTTTCATACAAATGGGAGATGGGTGCCGTTAGGGGAGGAAAATAAGGTCCTTGGCCCCTAAATGAATCTTATATATCTTATTGGACATGAAATATTCCTCAAACAACCACAAAACCCTCCATAAAGTACATTTTTCCTTAAGTGGGGTATGGGTACAATTTCAGAGGTTTTGCAACAAGATATGGCTCTTGGGCCATTGGCCCAAAAATAAGCTTCTAGGGCCCTTTTCCTTAAACTATGTCTCAAGCCACCACACAAACATGGATCCTTGGCCTCTTGGTTGGATATGGTAATGTTTGAGATATTTTGCATACCATGCATGGATCTCAAGGCCTCAACCATATTTGATGAAGGAAAACAAGGGATATAGAATATAAATTAATATTTTAGGGTTCATAACCCATTAATGACACCTTGAACCACCACACAAGCCCTCATATGGAATCTTTGTACTCCAAATGAGATATAGGCACCATTTGAAAGTTTTAGACACAAGAGATGGGTCTTAGGACTGTGACCATGATCATGGAAGAAAATAAATGGTATTAAGGCACCTACAAGAGGTTTTGCATACTAGGGATGGATCTTGGGGTCTTGACCATGGTCAAAGGTAGAAAAAATGGACATATGATCTAAACGAAGATTCTTGGGCTCATGAGACGCCTTAAACAACTACAGACGCCCTTGAGAGGGGATATTTATAAGCCACCATTTGGGATACATACATGTTGGCATGAGGGCAGACCCGGGGTTCAATGCTACAACAATGCACCAACAAAACCCTAACTACCGACCCTTTCAGCAACACCTGCGAAGCAGATGAAGTCTCACCCGAGGTAGAGGCAGGGGTGGTTGCAGGAATCAGATGATTGCAACCTTAGCTGGGACACAGATCTGTGATTGTAACACCTTAACAGAGCACTTAGTAATTACAGTTCATTAATATTCAACCTTAGTTCACAGCGCAACATTCACACATATCCAATAGATTCAAGCACTAAGTATACCAACATATATCAGATCTAGCATTCGTTCACATTATTTAGCACTAAGATATCATATCATATTCATCTATCATCTAACAACGCACTAAGCATATAAACAAGAGAGAAATCATAAATCACAAAGCATTCATAACACAGGATATACATGGTTCACCCCCTCCCTGGGGCTATGTCCACCAACTCTTCGTATTCTTTATTAGCTTCTTTCAATCTTCTTACATGCACAAAGCCTCCAAATCAACTCCGCAGAGGACAGGAGATCTGCGTGCCTCGCCTGATCCCCCTTCCCCAAGTAGATCTAGGCACAGAGCCTTACACAATCTTTAATAGTTTCTTGCATTTAGCCTTGTAAGTCTCACACAGTGAGCAGAAATCCAAATCACATAGATCTACTTTTTCACTTGGAAACAATGGCTCACACTAACTAGTCACTACTAGTCACTACTCACTACTTATTACATCGCCTAGACTTCTATTTATACATTACAAAATAGGCCTAAGCATGGGTACACCTATGGACCGACATCCCCATACCCATTACATAAGCCCAAAACCCAGAAATCCCTAAAAAGGGGTCGAGATCTCATGATATCCGCTTTGACTTGCGCTCCACCTTCGACAGCCTGTCCAAGTCCCAAAATGGTCAAAAATGACCAAGGATCCTCAAAACTTTGTCAAGGGCCAACAGGCCCCCAACACTCACCTATGACTTGTCCCGAGTCACTATGATCTTTGTATCTCTGCCTCAAAAGCCTTGATCTTGGCTCAAGCGACTTCGACTTTTTGTTGTGCCACGACCTCCTTCTCAGCAAACTCTTGTATTACTGCTTCGTTGACATGTCCCTCTAAGTGTTGTTCAACTACAGTGATGACTTGCTCCGGTTCTACTCCTCGACCTTCGATCTCTACGAATAGTTGGTAAGCCTCGTCTTTTATTGGTTGGAGCCTTTGAGTTACTTCCATGACTCTGCTCTGAATGGTGTGGACTTGCTACTCGACAATGAGTTGTTCTTGGGATCACTTCACCCTCTCAATGGTTGACAGGGGCTTCAATTGCGCCTATACTATTTCTGCTTGTTGCTTCGCCTCCGGGAGATGTAACTCCAGTGCCTTCAATTCAGGATCCTCAGTGAGTTGATCATAATTTTGGGCACTGTGATCACTCAGTTGTTTACATTCCATGGCGAGGCCCTTGATTCTTTCAGCTGTGCCTCAAGCAGTCGCTTCTCTTTGATCTCACACATCCTGCAGAGTATTGGGCACTGTTCTTAGCTCCAGATATGTGATTCTTTGTTGAAGTTGTTGGATGATTTCTGTGAGTTGTGCTACTTGATGTTCTATTGGTTCTTCCTCCTTCTGCTCCAAGCTTGTCACAGAGCGAAGTGCTCTGTTGACTGCTTCTTTTACTCCAACCTGCTCCACGAGAAAATTTTCTTTCACCTGTTGGATTTGCGCTCTTTCTTCTTCAAACTTTGTTTGAAGAGCATCCTTCTCCTATTGCGCAATATTGTGTTTCTCTATAACTTCCTCTTGTGTTTGTTTCAGGGTGACTGTGGCCTAGTCTTTCTCATATTGTGCTCGATGAAGGTGAGCTTCATTCACATCATCCAATCTGCAGAGTTGAGCATGCTCATCTCCCAACTCTGGTTCTTTTGAGGCCGGGGGTGCAGTGGACACTGCGCGGCTCGAATAAAGGGCTTGTTGTACACCTCTTAGTTTTTCTTCAATTCTATCGTACAAGGGTTCAATTTTTGCTTCATTTCTTTGCAAAATATCTTATGAGGCATCTCCTACAACTGAAATAATGAATTCAAAGTCATCGACCTTGAATACATTCTGCATCTTTGGTTTATTGGATTTTGACTTCTTTCGCGATGACGGTTTCATGGGGGAGAACTTCCTTTTCTTAGATGGATCGGTGTCGTCAGGGAGGTTCTGTGGTGATGTTACTTCACCTTGATTGTCTTCTTCTTGTTCTTTTTCCTCTTTGTTCACTTTGCCATCACCTCCTCCGCTAGGTGACTCAGATGCGGTCTCTTCTGATGAGCTATTTACTTCCTGTACATCTTTCTTCTTCTTCTCCCTGTTGCTTCTTGGGGCATCATACTCTTTACAAGTAACCACTGGGTTTCCAATGAGGTCCAGGTCAGACAACTCTGTGGGGTCAGTAGGGATAAGGAGTTCTGCAGGCCAGTCTTTAATGATTTCTTCCAGTTCCTCTGTAGTGAGATTTTATTAGTATTGAAGTTCCTCTTTGCTTTCATTGGCGCACACAGTAATGTAAATAAAATGCTTATCTACGTGGAACTTCATAAGAGGCCTAAACCTATCCAGGGTGTTTGATGTCATATGAGGGAAGGAATCAAAATCCATTCTAAGTTGCAGGTAGTAGGTATTAAATACTATGTTTGAACGCCATTGCTTTCCCATATTGATCGAATACCAGAGAATGGTAAACTTTGTAGCGAGTGGCTCGAATGGCTCAATCTCAAGGAAGGTCGCACCTTCTGGCATCTCCCAAGCAATAAACATGATGAGGATCAAGAGCCAGCTGAAGTGAAACTCATAGCCCTGATCCTGAGCTTCACAAAAATCCAGTTCAATCCGGTTAACTAGGTACTTTGCCCAGTTCATTTGTAGGCCTTCCACGTATTTCCCAGCGAGGTCAATGACAAACCTTGTAACCTGCCTGGGTCTGTTCTTTCTTACTATCTTTCCTGCAATTAATTGGCATGCTAGGCACACTATGCCATTCTGGATGGAGGGTACCTTGTAGCGTCGCATCCCTTTCTCAACATCACTGTATGTATCTTTAATCGTTTATGCCAAGGCGCGGTCTGCATCTTTTCCTGAGTAGAAGTCTTGTGGGTCTAGTCCCTGCATGCTCAGTCTAGTGATCCTATGGATCAGCGCCAGATCGAAAGTGATACATCTTTCCAACCACAGATAGCCACCGTGAAAGCATGACAACATGATCTTAACGCAGGCATTAACCTCCTGGTGCCTTCCAAAATGTGGAATCTTCATTACATTCAAAAGGGTGTACTGCACAAGGTTCATGGTCAACGGCTGAGGGATGATCTTTGTCTTCTTTCCCTTCGCCTTGGTTAGATATTTGTGAGGTGCGATCATTCCATAGCTCTTACGGTCTCCCAGGTTATAGTCATTAATCTTCAAGGTTGGAATCCTCTCTAGTTGTGGTCTGATTGCACATATCCCCTTCGAGAGATACGTAGCGATGACGGTGTAGTCTAAGTCCCTCGGGAAAATGTCACAACTCACTACACTATCCACAGGTGGGATGTGATCAGGTAGGATGGACGGTAATAACTTTGCATTCACCAAGTCATCTCTATGCTTGGTTATTTTCTGAGTCATAGCTCGGGATGGTTCGGATCCGCGAGCAGTCGACAGGGAGGCTTGCACTCCTCTCGTTGATGAAGCTTGTATGCCCACAGCCATTACCTTTTCATTCATGAGGTCAATGAGGATCTCCTTCACAGACTCTTTGACTGCACTAAGTTCTTCGGACATACGTGCTCATGGCTGACTATCTCGGGTTGAAGAGAAACTACTCAATGCAACAGGATGGATGGCGATAGTTCGATGATCACTGTGCAAAATCAACTAATCTATGAGCTTAGATAATCACGGGTGGAAAAAGTGTTCTCGATGCAAGGCTCGATGGAATAAGTAGACAAATAGGTAACAGTCCTTTCCAATGGGCGACAAGCCTTCATTAATGCAGTTCTGTCTATTACGGCGCAGTCCCAATGGTCTGATGGTGAGATTTCTGGTCATAATTGTTGTTCTAACCGTTTGGTTCATCGGGCTAATAGTTATAATGCCTCCAACGGTCATATTTCTTCTCCATGGCGAAGGGCCATGTTGTGTTGTACTGGTATCCCGATGAAGTTAAGATTCTGGAATCCTTCCTTCAGCACAGCTCTTTCTGGAACTTTGTGTAACTTTTCTATCTTTGCTTTGTTCTTATTGAGCTTTCTAGCTTTCTTCCCGGTGATCTTCATCTTGATATTCCTCTTTATATTCTGAATCTGATCTTCTCTGGGCATAGTAACTTCTCACTATTGATGGTCTTTACTAGGGTTCAAGGGAAATACTTCTTCTCTGTCTAGTGTAGGTGCTCTACTCTCCTGTACAGATAGGTGTCTCAAGTCCTTGTGTATCCTTTCAACTTCGACATCCAAGTTTCTGGTTCTAAATAACTTCCACTTGTTCTCATGTTCTTCAATCAAATGTGTGATCCTCCTAGTCATGAAATATTTTAATTCTTTCTTCTTCTTCTCTAAGACTTCCTCTTATTTTCTTCTGGCTTGATCCTTTCCGATCCAAGGTTTTCCTAGTAACATAGAAAATGGGGTGTTGTTTTCAATAAATTTAACAACCTCAAAATCTTCTTTTGTCGAGGTTCCATGAGCACTCATAGATATCTGGGTAAGTCTTCCACATAGGGTTATAAACTTTCCTCTAAATAATCCTATTCCTCCCAATAAAGGAATCATAGCAGGCTTTCCTAAAATTTTCCAAGTTCTTTATGTCATGATATTCACCCATGTTTCCTCATCCAGAACGAAGTTAATGTCGAAGTCTCCTATTCTTGTTTCTATGCATTCTTTTTCTTTGAAGATCTTTGGTAATTTGATGTTTCTGTGATCATTCAGGGTTTCTTTCATTTGCAATAGTACAGTTTCTGATTCTTTTTGGGGTTCCTCCATGATCTTAGATTATTTATCTTCCTCAAGGTTTTCTTGTTTCATATTCATTCTTTCAACCTTAGCAATCATTCTAGGGAAATCAAGAACTTCATGATACATAGCTTTACAACAAAAACAACTAGGTCTTCTACCAGGGCATTCCTTAGCAAGATGTCCCGGTCTTCTACAACTGTAACAAAGAGTTAATCCTCTCTTTCTCTTAAATGATCCCCATCCTTTCCTTTACTTCACACTAGGATCATGGTAGTTGACCTGCAAAAAATTCTTTCTAGGATCCTGCATCCATTTGTTAGTCCAAACATTCTTTCTATGCATAGGAATAACATATCTTTCACCATTCTTATTAGATCTACTCATATCAAATCTTCTTTCTTCTAGTCGTGTCCTAGTTTTTAGTCTAGGAAATTTTTTATCAAACATACCTAGATCCATATTCTTGAAACAAAAATTTCCACTAATCTTACTTTCAACAGAGCACAAAGCTTCCAGATCTAAAACTTTTCACTATTATTACCTTTCTCAAAGTACAAAGCTTCAAGATCTTACCTCTTTTCTTCAGATCAGACTTCTCTTCTTAGCACAGTGTTTCACAATCCAAGTAGATTACTGTGCACCAGGGCAACAGATCTATGCATGGAGCTTCCACAGTTTCAGGTCATATTTTCGTACAGTCTCTTGCACTTAGCCTTGCAAGTCTCACACAGTTCACACAAAGCCAAATCACACAGATCTACTTTTTCACTTAGCAACAATGGCTCACACTGACTAGTCACCACTCACTACTTCTTACATCGCCTAGAATTCTATTTATAAATTACAAAATAGGCCTAAGCATGGGTAAACCCATGGGCCGACATCCCCATACCCATTACATAAGCCCAAAACCCAAAAATCACTAAAAAGGGGCCGAGATTCTGCGATCTCTGCTTCGACTTGCACTCCACCTTTGACAGCCTGTCGAAGTCCCAAAATGGTCAAAAATGACCAAGGATCCTCAAAACTTGGTCAAGGGCCAACAATAGACCATTAGGAGACTATATTCATAGGTGATGAGTCTTTATGACTTAACCATAGCCATACGGAAACCATTAGAAGGGTTTTATTATTGAATTACCAAGTCCATTTTATGTCATAGAAGCTTCATTTCACCCAACACAAATGTCATGCATTGACCCTGCATAGTGATCAGTGAATCAGGCCAAAGTTGAAATTTCTTCAATGTGTGCATGTATGCATCAAAATTTGACATGGTTAGACTAGACACATGCCTTGATGGTATGGGAGGGTTTCAAGACTCAAGGATGTATGATGTCCCCACATAATATTTGAGATCATCCACATTTGCATCAACGTTCATCATGCACCTCTCATTGTCATCATTCGTCATTCCCTTCTATAAAATCGTTGTCAGAACTATATTGAAACTTGACATGGAGCATATTTTTCGAAACTCTCTTGAAATTTTATGGCACTTCCAATACACCCATCACCAATGTCATCTTGCATCGGCCTCGCATAGTGATCAGTGAATGGGGCCAATGTTGAAATTTCTTCAAACTATGCATGTATGCATCGAAATTTGACATGGTTAGACTAGACACATGCCTTGACGGTATGGGAGGGTTTCAAGACTCAAGGATGTATGATGTCCCCACATACACCATGCATAGTGAGTAGTGAATGGGGCCAACATTGAAATTTCTTCAATATGTGGATGTATGCATCGAAATTTGACATGGTTAGACTAGACACATTCCTTGACAGTATGAGAGGGTTTCAAGACTCAAGGATGTATGATGTCCTCACATAATATTTGATATCATCCACATTTGCATCAATGTTCATCATGTTGCACCTCTCATTGTCATCATTCTCCATTCCCTTCTATAGGATCATTGTTAGAACTATCTTAAAACTTGACATGGAACATATTTGTCGGAACTCTCTTGAAATGTTATGGCACTTCCAATACACCCATCACCAATGTCATCTTTCATCAACCTCGCACAGTGAGCAGTGAATGGGGCCAACATTGAAATTTCTTCAAACTGTGCATGTATGCATTGACATTTGACATGGTTAGACTAGACACATGCCTTGATGGTATGGGAGGGTTTCAAGACTCAAGGCTGTATGATGTCCCCACATACACCCCACATAGTGAGCAGTGAATGGGGCCAACGTTGAAATTTCTTCAATATGTGCTTGTATGCATCAAAATTTGACATGGTTAGACTAGACACATGCCTTAACGGTATGGGAGGGTTTCAAGACTCAAGGATGTATGATTTCCCCACATAATATTTTAGATCGTCCACATTTTCATCAATGTTCATCATGTTGCACCTCTCATTGTCATCATTCGTCATTCCCTTCTATAGAATCGTTGTCGGAACTATCTTGAAACTTGACATGGAAAATCTTTGCCAGAACTTTCTTGAAATGTTATGGCACTTCCAATACACCAATCACCAATTTAATCTTACATTGACCTCGCATAGTGAGTAGTGAATGGGGCTATTGATTAAGGTTGGTTGTCATTGATGTCAACCCTTGAAGAAATCCCCGTAGCACAAAGGTTTGGGTAATGAACCCAAGATTGTTTGATGTAAAGATGACTCATTATTGTTTTGTCATGGTTGATAAGAATTAAATATGGATGAACTCCAAAGTGGTCCCCTTATGGTGAAATCCCTCACAGGAAGACGCTTTGCGGAGTGAGAGAACCCATGCTTAATTGTGGAATAATGAGATGAAGGACACTGAATTTGTCAGTGAAACTATCCTAGATGGATAGTGCTTGTCATGCCATTTCTAGTGGAATGTGGAATGTCACATAACTCCTCACGGTTAGAGAGTTATGACCATATGAAGTTGGAGAACCCCTCATGAGTCTTATAGAATCCCCCAAGGGTCAAAGTTCTTTGCAAAAGAATTTATTTTAAATGAAGAAGCCCTAAAATAAGGAAAGTGTAATGCAACATGAATATATAAATAAGAGGAAAAGCTCACTCATTAAGAATACACTTGTACATATTGTATATCTATTTTCTTGTGTAAATCTTCTTGTAAATACTTGTGGATACATCTGAAGTGGCAAACGTCTGAGGTAACACGAAGGATTGATGGTGAAATTTTTGGATTCACAGAAAAACCTATTTTCTGAGGCTTACATGGCCTGTCTGTGTATAGGGTGCGTACATACGTGGGCTAATAGGTTGAGTACATACGCGGGTTGGATGTGTATAGGGTGAGTACATGTTGATAAATCCATGAAACTTGAGAATATGAAAGTGCAGAGGTTCTAGATTCTGAGATCAAGCTCCTAGGAAGGTCTAGAGTGATTAAATACATCATATCCATCCATTGGTTCAAAAGGTATGTCTTATTTCTATGAATAGTTGGATTTTGATGTATGCATGAGGAATGGAAATAGAGATTTGAGGATTCTCCCTAGAGAGACTAGTGGCTACATGGGATATTCTGTATAAGTCAGATCTACAGAAATACAGTGTTGGTATATTTATCTTTGATACTTCTTGTTGAGGCACATATTGTATTTCTTGGCATATGGCTAAGAGTTTTTATGGTACATGGTTGAGATCTTGTATTTATTGATGTATTGAGAAGTTGAATATCAGAAAGGGGTTGATGACTAATATCCTGTGAGGGATATTATACGTGTTCATGATTACACATACCTATATGGCACATGACTAGAGAGAGACATACTTTCCTTGAGTAGAGTTTATGTATGAGGATGCATGCACAGGGTATAGTTATAGTTTGGATACAGTGACAGGTTACAGATCTATGTGAAAGAAGTTACAGAGGGTCAGAAGTTTTCAAGTGAAAGGTAACCCTAGTTCTGTAAGGCATAAGCAGGATGCATAATATATAGGGCGCGTACATACGTTGGCTGTAGCACTACAAGTCACGTAACTGTTGTATTTTTGTATATACATGTTCAGTTCAGGTACGATTTGATTATAGGGAAGTTGTACAGATTGGAAATAGGTAAGTGGTACAGGTTGATACAGTTGTATAGCAGTATATTTCACAGTGACAGGTTGACAATGGTTCCATCATTCTACTTATACTTCAGGACAGTTGGATGGGGAAAGGATAGGTGGTTTTACCACCTTCTGGTTGTATCCGGAGAACATAGGGGCTTGTAGCCTCCTTCTGGTTGTATCCAGAGAATTGGGGAGCTGGAGCTTCCCTCAGGTTGTAGCCTAAGAAACCAGGGGGTTGGAGCCTCCTTCCAGTTGCAGCTGGAAAACAAAGGAAGTCGGTGCTTCCAATGAATGTAATTCTTCAAGACATATAAGAAAAAACATTTTGTGGTTTTATCCCACTTTGGGTTTCCACGTAAAACACTGGTGTACTATGTATGTGTGAGATTGTTTATTTATTATAGCTCATTATTGGATAATAATTCTACATTGATTTAACATTTGAAGAAAAAGGATTATAATTATGCTATTATTGATTCACCCCCCCCCCTCTCAGTAATCCAACAGGGGCCAACATTGAAATTTCTTCAAACTGTGCATGTATGCGTCAAAATTCGACATGGTTAGACTAGACACATGCCTTGATGGTATGGGAGGGTTTCAAGACTCAAGGATGTCTGATGTCCCCACATAATCTTTGAGATTATCCATGTTTGCATCAACGTTCATAATGGATGTCTCATTGTCATCATTCGTCATTTCCATATGTATAATATTTGTTGGAACTCTCTTGAAATGTCATGGAACTTCCAATTCACCCACCACAAATGTCATGAACCAACCCCACATAGTGAGCAGTGAATGGGACTAACGTTGAAATTTCCTGTATGCGTCAAAATTTAACATGGTTAGACTAGACACATGCTTTGATAGTATGGGAGGGTCTCAAGACTCAAGGATGTATGATGTCCCCACATAATATTTGAGATCATCCACATTTGCATCAACGTTCATCATGGACGTCTCATTGCCAATGTTTGTCATTCCCTTCTATAGAATTGTTGTCAAAACTATCTTGAAATTTGACATGGAACTTCAAATACACCCATCACAAATTTCTTCCACCGACCCCACATAGTGAGCAGTGAATGGGGCCAACGTTGAAATGTTTTCAATCTGTGCCTGTATGCATCAAAATTTGACATGGTTATACTAGATAGTTTCCTTGAAGGTATGGGAGGGTTTCGATACTTAAGGATGTTTGATGTCCCTGCATATTATTTGAGACCATCCATGTTTGCATTAACGTTCAATATAATGAATGTCTCATTTTCATCATTCTTCATTTCCATCTATAGAATATTTTTCAGAACTCTCTTAAAATGTCATGGCACTTCCAATACGCATATCACAAATGTCATCTTGCACCGATCCCGCATAGTGAGCAGTGAATGGGGCCAATGTTGAAATTTCTTCAAATTGTGCATGTATGCGTCAAAATTCGACATGGTTAGACTAGACACATGCATTGACGGTATGGGATGGTTTCAAGACTCAAGGATTTCTAATGTCCCAACCACATAATCTTTGAGATCGTCCATGTTTGCAACAATGTTCATAATGGGCATCTCATTTTCAGATGGCGTTGTTTCCATCTGTAGAATCTTTGTTGGAACTCTCTTGAAATGTCATGGAACTTCCAATTCACCCACCACAAATGTCATGCACCGACCCAACATAGTGAGTAGTGAATGGGGCCAACGTTTAAATTTCTTCAATATGTGCATGTATGCATCGGAATTTGACATGGTTAGACTAGACACATGCCTTGACGGTATGGGAGGGTTTCAAGACTCGGGGATGTATGATGACCCCACATAATATTTGAGATCGTCCACATTTTCATCAACGTTCATCATGTTACACCTCTCATTGTCATCATTCGTCATTCCCTTCTATAGAATCGTTGTGGAAGCTATCTTGAAATTTGACATGGAAATTCCCTTCTATAGAATTGTTGTTGGAACTATCTTGAAATTTGACATGGACCAGACTATCCATGTCAAATTTCGATGCATGTCAAATGTGAACAGAGTATCCATGTCAAATTTTGGTGCATACAGAAACATTTTGAAAACATTTCAATGTTGGCCCCATTCACAGGTCATTGTTTCCCATCATGTACTCTATCCCTAGTACAATGTCTTTTAATAGTTGTTTCCTTTAAAATTCGACCGATCAGAAAATCAAAACGAAACGAGGATGAGATGAGACGGTGTATAGAGTGGGTATGTGAGTGATATTTGAGTATAAAGATGAATGAATGAACTTCTCTTGGTTTTGAGAATAATTTATTCTCTACTAAACAAGGCCAACCACATGAAGGTGGAAGCTCATATGGCCCCTCCCCCCCCTCACATCGCTCTCAATTCCCTAATACCCAATATATAAAATAGAAAAAAAAAACAAAAAAAAAAAAACATAATAATCATGCATAGAAACTACCAAAACAAAAACGAAATAAAACTTAAAAACATGTAATTAACCCACATAAAAATTTATTTAAAGATAATAATTCATAGAAATTAAAATATATAGTTACCTACCTCATCAACCAATGCAACATTTGTATCATCCTTCTTCTATATCTTCTTCTTGATCATCCAACTCGACATTTGTATCAACATCCGGTTTAGAAACCATGTTGAAAGGATTGATGATATCATCATCATCATCAATGTCATTTTCGAGCATATCTTCATCAATATCATCATCAAGAACTGGCGCATTGTCTCCTACGCCTGGTTCATATTCTTTGTCTTCTTCATCTGTCGACCCATATTCTTCCTGCTCCAGCTCTACATCATCTTCTTCTTCAATATCATATTCCTCATCTACAGTATACTTTACTGGCCTTCCTCTTGGATCATATCTAACAACAAATGACCAATCCCTCTTACCTGGAACCTTGAGTAAAAGACTTGTTCACATTGACTTGGAAAAACATATCGGTCATTTTTTTTTCAAAAATTGTTGCTTTAATCATCGAAAATCCGTTGGCATGTTGAATAATGGTTCTTTCCTCATCATTTTCATTCATTCATAACCTATACCGTTTGACATCGAACCCAACTAATTTGAAGGAATTAAAGTCACACTCAATTATATCATTCAAAAACCCATAGTATCTATTTTCAGATTCTTGAGGACGTCTGTCACTCCTAGAGGAAACATTAGTGACCTGGAATATTACAATTATCCCACTATCAGAAGTTTTTCTAGTTTCATCCAACTGTTTGATGCGAAATTTACGACCATTGCACCACATAACCTTGTGGTGTTTCAACTGCAATATGTGAGACATGTAAAAGATGCATTGTCAATTAATAATAAACAAATTTATATAACTTGGAAAGTATAATATGAAAAAAAACACACCTACAGTCACATTAATATAATATAAAATAACCGAATAAAATGGGTGAATTTAATTTACTTTCCATCTTTCAAACAATATGCTAAATCTATTTCCCTCTGCATAACATTGGAATCTCCATTACGACGAGCTTCTCTAACCAATTCAGACAGTTCTTTCCATGATAACCTACCGCCATGATGTTCTTTACATCTATCAATCCATACCTTCATCCATTCAAGGTTGTTTGCAATGTATAAATGTAGTGCATCCCAATCTTGAGCAACTGACCGATCAAAAAATCACAATTCATCAATATTAAATATTAGTTATAACCATGGTAAATATTAATAAATGATGAAAGAATAAATATTAAATGAGTATGATCATATACACAAAAAAATGAAAAAAAATATATTTATTAAAAATATCCACAATTTAATTACCTCTCGCTTTCTTCATTGTACCTTTCCCCAACAGTTGCTCCCTTTCAATTTTTTTGATGGAGTTCACATCCTAAATGCAATCCACTACATGCATAGCTTGCGCTGCTAATTTAGGTAGATACTAACTAATATACACCATGGATTCATATACCATATATCCCTTTACCATATAACACTCAAGACGTGCTCTTTGTCTAACCAAAGCCTTCAATGATTTCAAGTGCCTCTCCACCATCCACATTGACCTTTTGTGTACAGGTCCACACATTTCAATCTCCTCAACTTGGTGTATGAGGTAGTGTTCTTGTGCATTGAAAATGCAGGAGGTAGATACTTCTGCATTTTACACATTAGTCTAGGCATTTCTCTCTTCCAATACTTTATATCATCTTCATGGATTTCTTTCAATGACAACCATCTACTGATGATGACACAAGAAAATAACATGTTTCAACAAAACATTTAAATACATATTACATTACAAGTAAAACACATGTCATTAAGTACGACAAAAAAATCATTTTTTTTTTGCATATATATTGCAGCTACTTACCTCATGTATTTTCAAAGATCATATATAACTTGTTTGACATTGTTGTCAAAGTCATTTGAGAGAGATAGAGGTAGAACATATTGTAACAATAAAAACGAATCGTTACTTGTTCAAAATTAGACAAAAAAAAAAATCTCAAAAAATGTATACGACCAATATATAAATATGAATACTAAAATTATTAATTACATTAGTGAAGGTATGCCAATCATGTGTTTTTACCCCACCAATTTCACCTTTCTTTGTTAAGATATTCTTTATGCTTGAACAAAAACCTGTGGGAAATTTAATTTTTTGAATGACCTCTTTTACACCATTGATTTGTTGCTCTGTTAATAACCATGGAAGGTTATTTTGGTCTCCATCATTATTTGATCGGATCATACTTTGCATTGCATGATTGGCTTCCCGAATGTCATTACAAATTTTGACAATTTTTTCTTTATCCCTCCTGCCATCTATGATTTGCCATAATGTTTCTGTCAGATTCTTCCTGATGTGCATTGTATCAAATAAATGAACTATTTTTAGGTCCTTATAGTAAGGAAACCTTATGAATTGAGTGGGATAACATTCCATTCCTCATGGAATCCCATTATTACTACCTTCACGACGACGACATTGATGAAGCATAAAAAAATTCAAAACACTATTTATCAAATGCGGTAAAATAAAATGAATAATTAAAATAAAATTTCAAAACATGATTCCATTTACTAAACAAAATGCGTACCTCGAGGATTAATTCTGTCATATGCCAACTTCCATAGGCGATGTGTCATTCTTTGTGGTTTTAGTCCAGTCTCTTGTTTCCCATTGAAAAAATATTTTTCAGTAGTACAATACTTATGGTTCTTAGAGAGGAAGTGTTTATACTCATCAAACACCTCCTTTCCTAAAACTTTTAACCAATGGGTTTTCATCTTAGGACCACAAACTAGACATGCAAATTTACCATTTGTTTGAAGACCTGCAACAAATGGATTAATGTGAATTATTAATATATATATGAAATGATTATTTAAACAACATGCATGATATATTCAATTAATTATATATTATTCAAGTGTGCAATATGGAACGTTACATTCCACAAAAATGTGTTAGTCCCGGGGCATCATGAATTGTCCATAAAAGTATTCCACAACATTGAAATATCTTCTACCCAATTGGTTTATAGATGTCATACATAGTGATTCCCTCCCATAACTTTAGTAGCTCGTCGATAAGAGGCTCGATATACACATTCATATATTTAACTTGGTACTTACCTAATTGTTTGAAATTACACGAAATTAATACCATGGTATGTATATATATGTAAATAAATAAATAAAATATGTTATGCAAAAAAAGAGAAGAATGAAAAATTTAAATTCGAAAAAATAATGTAAACAAATACCTGGAATAATCATTGTCAAAATTATGTGCTCCCTCTTTATTGACATTCAAGGAGAAATTTTATTGTTGATAACAAAAATAGGCCACACTGAGTAAACATACCAAATCTCTCCAAATGGATTAACATCGTCAGTTGCCAATGAAATCCTAACATTATGAGGTTCATCTGTAAATTCTGGCCATTTTATAACAATTTCCTTAAATGCATAACCATCTGCAGGCATTCGAAGAACATCATCTTCAATTCTATTTCGTGCATGGTAATCCATAAAGTGTGCTATGATTTGGAACCTATACAGTCGTTGCGAACATGGAATTATGGGAATATGTTAGAGAACCTCTGGAGGGACCATTATTTTTACTTGATCGGTTCGATATCTACTGCTACCACATACTGGGCATTTTGTTTTCAACGCATGTTGTCCATAATATATAATATGATCATCAGGACATGCATCTATACTTTGATACTTCATTCCAATGTCTTTCATAATGGAATGTAAATCTCGATATGTGTGAGGTAAAATATTTGACGAGGGTAACAAAAATTCACCTAACAATCTAAAACATAAAAAATAAATAGTTAATGTAAATAATAGTAATTGTAAATATTGCATTTTTATTTTACACATTAATTAACACTATAAAAAATGGGGAAAAGTAAACCTTTATGTAGATGTGAAGAAACATATTACATACCTTAGGATCTGTGTCATACAAGTGTTCGACAAATGATTCGTAACTTTAAAGTTCACCAACAACAATGTAGTGGAGAGAAGATTTGCTCTTGACCCTTTATTAGGTCGTTTATTTTCCTTTTCAATCAAAGGTTCATCATAAATACCATCACTATTGTCCCAATGATCCTCATCTGGATGACCGAATAAGTCTTGGATCATTTGATTTGTCCCATCATCTTGAAATAGGTTATTATTTTTATCTACTTCCATGGGATCATTAACTTGATCTTCGTTATCTGCTTCAAGTTCTTCATATTGTACTACAACATCATTTCTGCTACTACTTGGTGCTTTGTACATAAAATTAGGGGGGCAAATCTAACTTTATAATTACAAACAATCATGAAAAATTAGTGCATGTTTAAAACAATATAAAATCTTGAGAATACAATAAATATTAAAACAGATAATGAATGGATATATAGCTAATTACCATGGGACGATATTCATTTGATCCCCCATCCATGTGCCCATACTTTCTACAATGTTTTTTAGTTATTACTATTAAAACTCTTTCGGGACGTCTAGTACAATAGTTTTTGCAAGGGAAATAACATTTACCGTCACCCTTTTCACCCTCTTTAATTCTTTTCCTATCTCTAATATTTTCTGACATTCTTCCCGACATACATATACTGAAAAAAAATACTTGTTTTTTGTTCACCAAGAAGACACTTAAACCCTTTTTGAAGTGTCGGTATTATAGAAAAATTGTCGCAACATCCATAAAATGAAACATATTTATAGATTTTATAACGTCACAATTCCGACGATAGTTGACCAAGTCAAAGTTGACTTGGTCAAATACTAGGTGACCGTTGGGAGGGGGAAAACCTAGTTTCCATAATGTTGCAACTGCGACAACTATTTTACCAACGTCGCAATAGATATGTCTTCCTACCTTTGTCGCAACAGCAACATGTGTTTGTATTACGTCGCACTTGCGACGTTATTGGGCAATATGGAGAAAAAAAAATAAAAAATCCTCTATCTTTCGACAATATGGCCAATTTTGTCCATAACGTCGCAAATAGAACGTCGAATTTTTTCCAATATGTACGAGTATCATAGTAATGATACAATGGTGTTCCTAGCATAAATTAGCCAAGAATGTGAAACAAAATGAGGTCCCAATATACTACAAGATGAGGCTAGAGAAGAGGCACCAAAGTGCAATACAATAAAATGAGCAGTCATACATACACATACTTGGAACAGAAAGGCCAGATCTAATAGAGAAACATAATGACTGCAATTGATCTAGATACATAGGAATTGATGTTTCCTCCCAACAGGGAGGGGGTAAGAAACAAATTGAGAAGCCTCTATGAATATCAAAGGGGATCTGAAGATTCGAAATGAGTATAAAGAGGGAAGCTCAAATCAGGGTCCCACGTACAAGTGTTAGCCACCATGTTGAAGTAGTTCAAGATCCACCATAAACCTAGGTTCCACGTCCAAGTGCTCATGTGGAATCTCCACTGAATATACCTAGACTCAATAGCCAACTGCAAATGGTTCTCCAAATGTCCACATTGATCATGTGGATCCAAATATGTAGATTTCTCCAGACCCAAAAAATCACCCACATAACACACTAGTACAATAGAATACTGAAAATTAGTATTTAGAGAAGACCCTTGACTACTCTCCATAATGATATGGATTATTTTGAGAATGAAATGAAGGAATATATATAGCAATTAAATACATAGAAATATTGCAAGAAAATCATAGATACATTAATACACAATTACTATTAATGAAAGAAATGTACAGAAATTGTAAAAATACAGAGTGAATGAACTCGCTAGAATGGTGCCAGCTTATCTCTAAGAAGAGATGTGATGGATAAACTTATTCGCAAGAATATGTTATTAAAATGAGGCTCAAAAGGCCTATTTAACATCAACCATCAATGAGAAAACCCTAAACATCCAAAAACCTAACCCTAGGAGATGAAGCACCAAAAGGTTTGTGGGCCCCGATAGCGGTATTTGATGTGTCAACTTCATGAGGGTGTAACTTTTGCATACGATATCCATTTGAGGCATTCGATACCTTGTCATAAAGGTATAGCTGAGGAGTAAAACTTTTGTTGGGAATTAGGGAAATTTGGTGATTACACCTAGCCCCCCTAAAGTCCAAAAAAACGTTGTTTAGGGTCTCAAAATGACCCCAGAAGTTTGGGACCTGAAAAACTGTAAAAAAAATGCCAAAATGGAAAACAATTATTTGAGCTAGTGGAATAGGTGGGTGGCCATTGATATCCACTTCAAGCACATAATGTGCTCTACATAAGGTGGAGTATATTCATCAAATAAAAGATGAAAATAGTAATTATCATCCCAAAAATGACAATTGTCCATATACCAATCCTCACAATCAGAGTCTAAATCATACTACGCATA
>JZKD02S1454242.1:0-10938 GCA_000966675.3 Picea glauca
CAGGCTTTGTGTGTAAGGTACCAAAAGATAAATTGCAGAGTAGAAATACTATTTTTATCACAGTTGTTAATAGAAAGAACAAAATAGAGAGCACAATGGCACAATTGATCCAAAAGATGATACCTTTATTATCTTGATAGCCAAGTTCACTTGCCTCTACGAGGGGGAAACCTCTAGCAAAGCAGAGCGCAATTACAAAATGATTCACAAGACAAAACTTTTCCATGCTTTCTACCCCTATTTATACTATTTCTATCTTCTAGAGAACATTCTAGAGGAAAAACTTTCTAGAGGTGGAACCTTCTAGTAAGTCTTCTTACATTAGACGTGTTCACATTATTACATAGGCCTTATTTACTAATGTCGACCTTTATTACATAGCGGAACATATTATTCTATCTACTTGAGGGTTAGGGAGGTAAGGAGTAGGACCCTAACATTGTGCAACAAGGGAAGGAGCATCTTGTATGTAAAGCTAAAAAGGCACTTTATCCTCTCAAGTAGGCTCCTAGATAAGATAAGATAAGATAATTTTATTAATGTTTGACAAATGACCACAAAAGCAGGACAATGGGACTAAAAGATACATCTAGTGTAAATCCTAGAGCCTTTTTATGCAAGAATTGATGATCACTTTGGAGCCAATTGGTTTTAGAAAAACCTATTACGTCCAAACTTATATGTCAAAACCAAAGGTATGGATGACATAGTGATTGTAAATTATATGTTGATGCTCACATCATTACAGAAACTTACACAGCAATGATTAAGGAGTTAAATCTTGAGTTGCATGAAGCTCTTGAAATGATAGATTTAGGATTGCTTTATTATTGTTTAGGAGTGGAGATATGCTAGAAAAATGATAGCATCTTTATGTCCTAGACTAAGTATGCATGAGAGAGTCTAAAGAAATTTAACTTGGTTGATTGTAAATCTGTAGCAACTCATATTGAAGTAGGTGAAGTTATGAGCTCATGAAGACTTCAAGCTATTGGATGCAAGATTGTATAGACAACTGGTAGGGAGTCTCATCTACCTTAACATTGCCATTCCGGTTTTAAGTTAAGTTGTTGGCATTATATTCTGGTTTTAAGGCTTTTCCCAAAGTTATTCATTGGATGGTGGCAAAAATAATATTAAAGTATGATAAAGGAACACTGCAATATATGCCCTAAAGAATGTGGACATGGATATCTTTAAGCTGATTGGTGTCACACAGATTCAGATTGGGCAGGTTGCATAGATGAATGAAGCCTACCATAGATTATTCATTCAGCATGGGATTGGGGGCAATTTTAGGAGGTACAAAAGCAATCAACCATTGCATTGTCCTTAGCAAAAGCATCATTGAGTCTTGTGAAGCAATTTTACTTCCGGGGATTCTTGGTCATTTGAACCTATATTAAACTTAGGCTACTCCTTTCTTTTGTGATAATCGCTGTGTTACCCATCTCAAAAGCACTTCCGGGGATTCTTGGTGATTTGAACCTATATTAAACTTAGGCTACTCCTCTCTTTTGTGATAATCGCTGTGTTACCCATCTCAAAAGCATTTTGTGTTTCAGGCCAGGACCAAATACATTGATGTTCAGCACCACTACATTAGAGAGTAAGTATACACCAAGGAGATTACATTGATCTATCTCAGGTGTCAAGATCAACTCGGAAATATTTTGACTGAGGTAGTAATCAAGGACAAAGTTGAAAGCCCCAGGGAGGTGCTTGGTATGAAAGAAAATGAAATGGCCATTAAGGTGGATGTTTGAAATTAACGCCCATTTTGTATATTGGTTGCCATGCCAACATTTCCGACCATGTCAACATCTGCCATGTCTTTATGGTGAAGATAAAATTTGGGAAATTAGTTGAGTAGATTGAGTGCATATGATCTGGGTGAAATAAAATAGGCACAGTTTACATGAAGTGCAATTAATTAAGACAAGATTCTATATATGCACATTGCAAATTAGAAAGCATATGCATAGTGGTTAGATAAGATTAGATAGGATTAGATAAGGTTAGATTATATATGATTAGATCAGGCGAAATAAGACTAGATTATATAAAGTCTCATATTACATGTACATGGTCTTATAAGGACGAAGACAATTTGGTTTCAAAATTCTTCATGGGTGTGCTCTTTATTTCTTTTTTCCCAAGTAAAACCTCACAAAGAAACCCCCGGGCACGTCCCCACATTTCGCAGATGGTACCCAGTGTGCTCTTTCTTTCATCTATTGCTAATTTGAAATTTAACTATAGGTTTTTATTGGTGACATGGGCAACCACTATTAGGATGTTTGTGCCCTTAGGATGTAGGGCAGTTCCTGCATCACTGATACCTCCCCTCCAAAGTTACATGAATTGTGGGTGTGGATCAGAATCGACAGAAGATTTTGGTGCTGAAACTAGGAATCTGGAATTGACACCCTAAACCTAATTTTTTTTATAAATATATATTTAAATTTTATATCGAAAAAAAGAGAAGAAAGTTTTGGAAAAAACATAAAAGTTAGAGATTCCACTGTTTCAGATATCATTATTCATACAGTGATGCTTCATAGCTCAACTTCATATGGTATACAACATACATCAATGATCTTCCCGATCTTTGTCACATACTTCCATAGGGGAGAATCAATAGGATATTTTTATTGTTGATCTTCTTCATGATCATCATTTCCTCTCCCTCCACCACTCCTCCCACCGCAAATCTCACAGCCAGCTTGAGATGTACGTGAGGCCATTGGAAAATTCAAAAATTTGTTGGTGTATTGCTGCTAGTGCTGGTATAACAGACTGTTGATTGTGGTGTATTGCTGCTAATGCTCAATGCTGGTGTAACAGAGTTTGTAAACTGTGGCGTATTGCTGCCCACTTCTCAGTGCTGGACCATTGGTGTATTGTTGACAATTGCAGTATCTGATCTCTATTCTCTGCTGGTGTATTGCATCTAAATCTCTAACTTCTTTGCTGGTATGATCCATCACTTGTAGTACTGGTACTGCTATGTGAATCTTTGCTGGTTTAGATAAGTGACAGACTGTTGGTAAGTGAATAAATTACAAAACAAAGCTTGAAAGCAGTGCTACTGCTCATTACTGAGTGATATTAATATATTTCTTATCGTACCTAGCCTGTAGGCTATACAAAACAAAGATTGTAGATAACAAAGCTTGCTGATTTGCTACTAACCTACCACAAAATAATGCTGTTAACACTAGAAACATTGAACAATGAAGATAACCTACCATGAAACAAAGCCTGCTCGTAACGGTTTGTATTAACACCAATCAACAGTGTTGGTGCAATCTCCTTCCAGAATCTAAGGCTAAATAAGCTCCCGCAAGCTGCGTTCTACCACTATGCTCTCAATGTGCCTCAAAATTCATAATTGTGCTCATGAATCTCTCACTTGGCTCCTTCAGTCTCTCTCAAATCACACTATTCAATTAAAAAAAGAATGCTTTAGTTTTTTGTGTTTTTAAGGTTTGTTGACCTTCTCTTGTGGGCCCCTCCCTCTCATTTCCTCCAAAATGCTCAAGGAAACCTGTGGGTAACAACATTGGTGTGTTTTTATGAGGGTTCAACTGCTTTTGACGGGATTCGTTTCCAGCAGGCAAAAACAAATCATGACTTCTAGTATTTGTTTACGTCTTTCTGGAAACAATCCCACACCTTCAAGAGGCGAATCCCCTAATAGGTAACAAATCCACCTTCTCAGGAAACAGATCCTAAAGCAGGAATCCTATTTGATTTTAAAGTCAACAAAATTTAGCAAATTCAATTTGATTCCGAGATTCTGCGTTTCTGCCATGGATTGGGAGCGGGAGCATCACCTATTATAGGCGATTCTGGTATATTTGCTCCCCTCTTTTAGGATGATTCTAGAAGGGAGCTCTGCCATGGATTGGGAGCGGGAGCATCACCTATTATAGGCGATTCTGGTATATTTGCTCCCCTCTTTTAGGATGATTCTAGAAGGGAGCAGCAAAGGTTATGCCCCAAGATGTATCAGAGTTTTGGAGGATGAATATGGGCATGCCATGCATTTGAAGTTTGAACAATAGGTCTCACCAGCGTCAAAAGAAAAGAAAAAATTGAGGTTAGAGGCCCCGTGGATGTAATTGTTGTTAAAACCCCATATGGGTCACAAGATTTGGACCTTGCTCATTTTCAGTTTCATAAGTCTATGTTTACTTGTATTTAAATTTATAGGTGATTATGTAATAGGAGGTGACTGGTTCAAATCCAGAGGGAGTAGGGTATGTAGACTTCCTTAGACTTTAGCAGTCAAATCGCTGTGAGGAGGGGGTCCCTTTTCCCACAAACAAGATGCTCTCATACACCAATTTAATGTTTAGCTGGGCTGTAATCTTAAAATTAGATTATTATTATAATTCTTTGCAACTGTGTCCATAATTAAAATATTCAAATTTAACACCAAAACTTTGTGATTCAAAGCCAATCTAGTTCCTCGATGAAGCCGAATGCGTTGGTTTTTATATATTTATGAGAAAAATAAGGCCTGAGTGGTTGAGTGGGCACAATCCTTTCTTCCTACGTCATTACTAGTTTTACTGCCTTTTAAGTTTTGAGTTGGTTGTGGAGTAGTGAATAAGAAAGTGAAAAACACGGGTGTGGGGAATGGGCGTTGCACTTTTTGAAGTTGGGTTGCCAGGTGTGGGTGAGCTGTGCTAGATATAAATAAAAAAATCACAGATGAAAAAGATACAAGGAAAATAGTCAGGAACTTTATAATCTTGGGCATGGCAGGTTTGGTAACATGGGTCTAGGCACTTCAAGTTTAAGAATTCCTCATTCTACAGAGTTGAGAGAGATCATGGTCAATCTAGATCCATCTTAAATGATCAAAAAATTTACACCTCAAGAGATTTGACCCTTCTCAATGCTTCATAGATCCAGTGTTAAGATCGATCTACACTGATATAACCATGGGTGTGTGTGAGTTGAAAACACTGCCATGTTGCTTTCCCCTGTAGAAGTGGAAAATTTTCAACAAAACTTTAGATGAAATGCTGATTGGAAAAACACTTGAACATAGCTCTCTTAATCTCAATGAAACATAGTGGTACTTAAGAATTTAATAGGGAATAACATCACCATCCATTTCCAGTCTAATCTGAATTTGGGTCACGCTCTCACGTAATAAAACCACAAGCATTATTTAAATTAAGCATCGTATTAATCTTACAATTTCGGACCTTATAAGAATAAATTATTGTTTAGAAATTCAGGAATCAGGATGGCTATAGTGCTCACTCTTCAGTTGCACATTACTCATGAATCTCACCATATCTATCTCACTGGTACCAGTGGTCCTTACTGTGGTTTTATGCTAAATTCTACTAATGAATAGCTGAATTGACCTTTTTCTGTTGAGCTCACTGTAATCGTTTAGTGTTAGTTTGACATTTGTTTAGATTGGACTTACTGTGCAATCTACTGGTGGGTAGTTGTCAAAAAGAAATCACGTGCCTTCCCTAATTTCGTTATTGGTTTTCTTTCGGATTTGCTATCGGTGATTGCCTTGGAAATACCATATCGAGGGGTGTTTCCAGTGGTTTTTGACAGGTGAGAAACTAGAACAATTGAGGCTTGGGCTGTTGAGCTCACTGTAATTGTTTAGTGCTAATTTGACACTTTTTTAGATTGGATTCACTATGACATCTAACAATGATTCGTATTTAAATATAAGCTGGACTAATAATTTTTAAATGTTGAAATTTGAATATATGGAACGTGTTTCACTATGGATATTTAGTGGGTGCATATGAAGGATAGATCAAGGCAAGAATGAAAATGACATATTCATCTTTCAGTATTTAAGTCTTTGTGTTTGCAAGTTATTTAACTACAAGGAAACACGCAACTTAGGATGGGAATTCTGATGATTCTTTTGTGGTGCATGTTTTTTGTGATTGTCAGAGAGATGTTCAGTGATGGGAGTTTCTCATGTTGAAGAAAATAAATAGATGATTGCATCAGTACTACCCTGGCTGCAAATTCCACTTCTTTATAAACTACTGCAGGTTTCAATAAAATGATATTTCCAGGCAATTAGATCTAAAATGAACAGAGTTGTGAATACAATGTTGATAAAAGATCATGTTGGCATAGGTATTTGGAGTATAATCATGCCAGAATAGCTTGATGTCGCAATAGAAAGGTTTTCACTGTTAATTTCGTGTTCATAGTCTTTGCATTGCTATATTTATAAATACACGGGGGTGCACCTCGATGTTATATTTCTTATTATAATTCTAAATACTACATTAGAGTACAGTTCAATGTTTTGTTTGGATTTTATGGTTTTCTGTGATGTTTTGAGCATGAGTATATACTATATAGATTGTCTTGAAAGTGTGCATGGGATTTGAGAGATGATCCGCTGTGGCATCCATTTCTTTCTTTTAATTTTTTTACATTTAAAATTTGTCATTCATTTCAAAAAGATTTCGCATACTACAGGGCTATATTAAATAAAAGCGCACCACAACAGGCATGCCACTACTTGTCACTACCAGTCTCAAGTGTTGATCATAATACAGTAATGGAATGCCCTTGCGAAAATAAAACACATTTGGACCCCTGTTGTTAGGGTGATTTTTCTGTTCCCCGTTGAACTGACTTGACCTTTGAAGAAATATATGCAAACATTTCAAAAAAAAACATCCTACATAAATATCCACAAAGTAATAAAAAATTAATATAACAAAGATCACAAAATAAAGGCCTTACAGTTGCATACATATCACATCACAGAACTGGGAGTAAAGGAGATGCCATTATTAGCTTTCCACCATAGCCCAACCATTTACTAGCAGATCTTGTTTGTGGTTGGAATGTCCCTATGGATTCTTCATTGGCACCTTAAAGGACTTGAGTGTCTTAGCCATCTACTCGACCTTTTGATCTGAGTAGCCACATATAGAGAAAACAATGGCCCAAAACCCGAACTTATTTAGATTTCCAACCCTCGAAAACGTATTTTGAACTTGTTCTTAAGAGAGTGCTCTCCTTGAAAAATTCATTATTTATTGAAGAAAGGAGGTGGGTTCCATTCCATTAGTTTTTTCTGAACAGGGAGGGGGCTAGAGCGGCCTCCCTTTGAGGAATTTGAGGAATTTCAATTTTATGTTTAAAAACTGCCTGGCTTCTCCCATTGCCTTGAAAATTCCAAAAAAGAGGTGTGGCTTCTTCCATCGCCTTGAAAATTCTGAAACTTTTATAAAGAGTGGGAGGAGAATGTCCTTCTGGAATCTTTTTTATGATTCTTTGCATTTTGAATGGGGAGATATGCTGGTTGAGATTTTTTGATATAAACTGTGTAAGTGGACACTCCACCCATCACAGGGGACTACTATTGAAGCAATGAGTAGACATTATATATGCAACAAATGTGATGGCTCTTTATGCTTTGTATCATTGATAGCTTTACATTTTGAATGGTTGGATGACTCTTTATGTTTTGTATCGTTGATAGCTTTTTGAAATTGAGTATTTTATTGTAAAATTGGAATATTTTTAGCTTCTAATTTTTAGTATTGATTTTTCCTCAATTTAAATTGTGTACATGATAGATATTTATTGTAAATTTGAAATATTTTTAGCTTCTAATTTTTAGTATTGATTTTTCCTTAATTTAAATTGTGTATATAATAAATGTAAAATCTCTAATAATTTGAGAAATAACAATTTTTGTAATTTTTGATATTGTTATTAACATGCAATTCATTATAAATTTTATATTTTATTTATTTATTTGCAATTTAATTTAAAAAAATAAACCAGTTTTTATAAATGATGAATATGAAATTCTTCAAAGTGTTAATATGGTAGTGTTAATATGGTCTAGCTTGGGTGATTAAAGTAGAATATTGTTATCCTCCCCGTCTAAGTTTGATTTTCACTAGTAACATGCTTGCCTTTCATAGGCTGATTTGTGTAAGCGAGAAGCTATTTCATGTAGATGGTCATTTTTTTCCCACTTTATTTTAAACTTGTATTTTGTTGAGGTTTTTTAAGAAAATCTTAGGAAATATTATTAAGGATGACTATTATTTATTGTTATCTTTAAAAATATATAGTCTAATTTGCAAGAGTGTTCATGTTTTTAATTGAAGGGTTTGTTGCTGTTTATTCCCTTAGTTTAGGGGATAATCAATGTTAGAAATTTTTTCCTATAATACTTTTAATTATATCACATTCATGGATTTCAATCATTCCTTTCAAATTGCAATTTTAGATTTACATGGATTATCTTAAAATCAGTTATAAAAATATAAGAAGAGATGGACTAAAAATGTTTTTCAGGTTTGGAGTCTTAAAATCAGTTATAAAATTATGAGAAGAGATTGACTAAAAATGTTTTTCAGATTTGGAGTTGAGTTGCTTTTGTTAAAGAAAGAAAGGGAGATAAATTATATTAATTTTCATAATTGATCAAATTAGGTCAATGGGACATGAAAGTATAGCGAACTACAACAGCTCGAGGTATCTCCCAAATTTTAGTACTTGTTAAGTAAAAGAAGACTAGCTAACAATACAATAGGTTGAAATTAGACAATGAAATGGGGACCCACAAAGGGAAACAAGTGGAAGAACAAACACTCCTATAATGAATAAGGTGAATAAGGTTGGTTGGATCACGAGCAAAATGTCGAGAATGAAAATAGATCCTAATCTATATCAAAATTAAAAGAGCTTGGTTGAGAATGAAAATATATCCTAATCTACATCAAAATTAACACTGTTTGTTATCTTGTCAACCAAAGTGAAAGCACAAATGTTGAGCTTGATGGCATCCTTTAGAGAATGGCATGGGATAAAGGGGTCGATCTAGATAATATTGGGCGGACGTTAAGTGCTCCTTGATGAAGCATTACTAAAATCCATGATCAAGATGTACCTATTGAAAGAGAGAAACTTGGTTTGGGCTACCATCTACCATATTTGCATTGGGAACATGAGGAGGCAATTGACACCCCAAGCCAAGGTGTTGGAACTCTAACACCTCTAGGTGACCTTGTTGTATATCTTGGTCTCAATGGTTTCAAGGAAGCTTGAGAAGGTGGGATTGCCTTACTCCACTGTCATCAATGCCCATGAATGGAATGTTTGATGGGCAATTGATGCCTCCACTAGCTAAAATGGGTTGAAAGAATGTTGTAATTTACCTTTTGGGCATGGATATGGGAGAACATGTGGGACCCACCTTTTGAAAGTAATTGCGTCTCGAAGATAAATAGCTAGACACCTTTGTTTGGGGTAAACCAAGAAGGTAGGAAGGGATCCTCACAAATCTATGTAGGGACAATGCAATTTTCTCTAGAGCTCATATTAGAGACATTTGAAGATGAATTGCTCTCGAGTTTCTACATCCTAAAGTAAATGAAGACTACATATCTTGTCCAGTGGTGGGATATGGTAACCAATCTCAAAATGTGACTGGCAACAACATATCCTTAATTGGTTGAGATGAATCTTAAGACCATGCAACCAACATTTTTGAAGATACTTTAGATGAAAAATTGTATCGATAACCATTTGTATGAACTATACAACATAAAAGGTTATCTTAGGTCTCAACCATTGACCTTGGGAGATCCAAGTGACCTGGATGAACTATGGATAGATTCCTCCCATGATCTTTAGAGAGGAAGGTGATGGGGGTTGTCTAGGGGATACTTGTAGGGAGGAAGGTCAATTAAGAACAATAAAGAAGTCTCAAAGAACCAACTTCATATTCGTCTAATGAAATAATCTTCATAAGTTTTACGATAGAGTAAGATATTATCAATGTTAAGAACATTTTTGCTAAGCTAAGGTTGGAGGATGCCATAAATGACTTACATATTTGAAGGCTCCAAGTGGGCTTGTGTAATGCTCTGTTGCCTTGGAGACTTGAACTAGTAGATGTGTATGTGATGGTCTATATATGCAATTCACACTTATGATATTGACAAGATGCTAAGTGATATGAGACATTATCATTGTTATGGTTTGATTATGATTGGTTATACATATGCAACCTTTATGATCATGATGTATTTGTGAATGCATTGTAATATGTGGATTGTTGTCATGCATATGTGACACAATGGTTTGATTGGCTATGATTATGATGCGTGATGAATAAATTGTAATATGTGGACAATTTCCATGCACATTATTGATATGTTTTATTTGAAAATGTGAGTGTTAACCTATGTATTAATTCGTGTTAGGTATATGAATTATTGTGATGGATAAATGGGACACAACATTTTGATGTTACTTGAAATGATATATTTGATAGAAGTTCATTGCTATGTAATGCGATGAGCATGAGATGATCTGATAACAATTTTAGGCAAGAGGACCAGTGATGGTGTGAATCTGGAGCCCATACCCATAAGGGGTACCAATAGGATTTACAAATTATGGCCCGATGACATAATAATACTCTCACTAAACTTATACTAGTTACTTAGCACTTATATGTTCTTCATGGAGCTTAAGAGCTTTTCAGATGCTTGGGCCCATATAGCCTTGGAGTAGTGTTGTGATTTTGATACTACTTGTAGTCACTTGTGATGAGTTGTAACACCATCCCATGGAGAGTGACACATAAAGACTAGTCTTAGCAAAGGGTCTTGTACCATGAGAAGTAAGATCATTTGAGTAGCGGTTGAACATTGGGGAACACAAATGATAGATAATGGATGAAGATCAATGGGTGGATTGTGTGACTAATTGTTGATATTCTTTTGTATGAATATTGTTGAATTTTAATGCTTAGCTCATGCACACGTGATTTATTTCAATTTAGCATGTACTTGAACCATAAACAATGCATCGATACCATATACAAGTGTTGCAATAACCAAGATCACAAGAAGAATAACCATGCACAAGAACACAAGAGTTTATCCT
>JZKD02S1454253.1:0-10129 GCA_000966675.3 Picea glauca
GGGAAACCCAAGAACCAAAAAAAATTGTTAAGATATTTTAATAACATTGTTTTTACAAATGGTGAAACTATTAAATATTCCAATCTTAGATTCACCAAATTATATAATCAAATCCATGGATGATTTTAGGGGCTAAATTTCTCTCGTGGGCTAATTTTCCATGGTTTTTCAAAAAATGAGATTTTCTATTTTAAAAATGATTCGCCCAAATTCTATAGGATAAAATTATTTTACCTAAAAAATCGCCAAAATTTTATAAAAACTATATAAAATCCCTAGAAATTTGAATATTTTTACAAAAATATCGCCAAAAATTTATAGTTGGCATATGAAGGATAAGTAAGATTCGTTAAGGTTTCTACATTTTAAAATAAATTTCCATCCTTAAAATCATCCCTGATCAAATCCCTGAGTTGAACCTTCGTCATAACCAAGTTTCTTTCATTTAGTACTACAACACATTTCCCTCATTTTATCATCAAAGATTGGAAGAAAACAATGTAACATGCCTAGGGTATACACTCCAAACTTGTTTGGACTATAATGAGAAAATGGGTCTAGTAATAAATATTGGTCCTTACAAAGAATTTAGAGCCTTGAACTCATATATTGTATCAAAAGGGGAATCGAGGGATAATGAATACCTATAAAAGGAGTCAATGAAAGAACCTGAGAAAGAGAAGTCAAGTTCTAGTACCATAAATCCTTCACAATATTTATTAAAGACAGAAGAAAAAGTGGATAAAAATCTATACCAAGGTGATATCAATGCATTAAAATTGAATAGTTGGTTGTAGAAACTAGAAGTTTATTTTAGTTGCTAACTAAAATACACCATATAGATGAAGAACAAAAGATGTAATTTTATAGACTGAATTTAGAGGGCCGTGCTTTAACCTGATGGGAAATCCATATAGAAACACTTCGACTAGAGGGTGATCTTCCAGTAACTAGATGGGAGGACTTCAAGACCCTCATCAAATCCCAATTATACCCTATCGGGTATATAGAGGAAAAATCGATCCGATGGAACTACTTCAAGAAGAAGAAAGAGAAAAATGTACAGTAGTACATAATTGAGTTTAGAAATATGACCAACATGTTGAGTATCTCTCCCAAGAGCCCAAATGTACTCCTCAATTATATGTGGGGTCTACATATCCATATATAAAATAAAGTGATTCTTTTGAAGCCAAGAAAATTGGACAAGGCATGTGTATCAGAACAATATCTTGAAAACATAGGTCACAAGAAAGGGCATCCAAGTAGTTCCAAAAAGAAAGGGCACCAATAAGCCTCCAAGGATACGAAGAATAAATGGAAAAGGGGAAAGGATAAGAAGGTGACATCCACTGCACTTCAGCCCAATGATCATAGAAATCATTCTAAACATTGAAATATTTATGGGCACACTCATCAAAAGTGATAGAAACTACATCCATAGTTGAACCCAAAAAAACACAAGAAGCATGCAAAGAAAAATAATCTTCTAGCCACAAATTTAAGAAATCAGGTTGACAGCAGCTCCAATGTGGACGGGAATATTTTTTGCACATCAATGCAGAAGGAAGTGAATCTAAATATCCTTCAACACCAAGAAGAGAAGGATATGAACAAACTCTTCCACATCAAGATTTAGGTCAAGAAGACCAAGATATTTTCTTTGTTTGACTCTGGTTCATAGTCTAATCTCATAGTAATGGATATGGTCAGCAAGCTTGGATTAGAGGCTCACAATAATCCTACCCCATATCCATTGGCATGGTTAAACAAGGATTTAGAGATCAAGGTAACAAAACAATCTAAGATTAAATTTGCTATAAGTATTAATTTTATTGATGAAGTCGAATTGGTCGTATTACCCCTTGACATGTATGCATTAGTGTTTGGAATCCCCACATGTATACAAGGGATGAAATTTTCATGTAGAGATCCAATCGATACTGACTAATAAAGGATGGGAATTCCTACATCCTCAACTCACATAAAGGCAAGTCAAATAACTCATTGTTAAGTGTCAATGAATCCAAGAAGTTGATTAGTTCCAGTAAGAAATATGTTTTACTTTTCTTAATATAAAATCAGACTAAGTATGACTCTATAAGAGTAAAGGAATCACTGGAGGGTTGTACTTAAGAGAATAAAAATCAATTGGAGGAGTTTATATATACATATAGAGCAGGGTTCCTTGAGCATAAAAGGATACCACCCACGAGGGAATTAGATAATGAAATAAATTGTTTATGGAGTCCCCATTGCCGAATATTTGGTTTTATATATAGTCTGTTATGAAACAAAATGAAGTGAAGAACTCGTTGCAACAACTTTTGGAGTAGGGTATGATTCGATCAAGCCCCTCTTCTTGTGGCTCTCCTATCATATTTGTACCAAAGAATAATAGAACTTAGTGAATGTTTATCGACTACAGATCATTGAACAATATTATAGTAAAATATTGATAGCGTCTATCATGGATCAACGATTAGTTAGATCAATTCGAGGATGCAAAATATTTCACCAATTTGAATCTCAAATTAGGATATCACCATGTATCTGTCAAGGAAGAAGACACCTAGAATACTACCCTCAATACAAGACAAGTTTTTTATGAATGGTTGGTCATGTCATTTGGTTTATGTAATGCACTAGCTATGTTTGTTGGCCTAACGAATGATATATTACACCCATGTCTAGATTCATTTCTTATAGTCTATTTGGATGATATATTGGTTTATAGTTCTACATGCAAGGAGAACATCTCACATTTCATGCAGGTGTTACAGACTCTAAAGAAGCCCCAACTACTGGATAAACTCAAGAAATATTATTTTTCTCAACACTCTTTGGTGTATTGGGGGTATGATTGCAGGAATACTAAGAAGGGGGGTGAATCAGTAATGTGCAATATTTTACCACTTTTAATCAGAACATGTAATTATAAACATTATCAACATTATATCATCAATATATCATGATAATTATCAATCATCAGAGCATAGAAAATAACCACAGATACACAATACACTAGAATTTTTGTGGAATCCCAAATGGGAGAAAACCACATAATTATTTTTTATATTTCAAAGATTACATTCATAAAAGACCCAAACTTCAAAATTCTTCAGCACAAACCCTTTGATTTACAGGCACCAACTTGAAGGAATCTCCAACTCGCTAAATTGTCTAGCTATAACTGGAAGGAGGCTACAATCACCTAATTTATAGGCACCAACCTGAAGGAGGCTCTAGCTCCTTGAGTTCTCTGGAACCAACTAGAAGGAGACTACAACCCCCTTTTTTTCCCTATCCTATCACCTTGAAATATAAGTGTAGACTCAAATTGTCACTACCATTGTCAGTGTCACATCAACCTGTAAATGATGATCAACCGATCATCCAACCTATCATTATCTTTGTCACTGATCAACCAACAAAAACCAGATCCACTCACATGGATACTAAAACCATGGCCATGCCATGTACATCAACGATGTACCAAAACTTGTATCATACCATATGTCAAGTATCCAAGATGTGTTTTTGTCTCAACAATATGCCTCAAGTATGCACCATAAAAAACAATATCATATATCAAGTATATCCCTCAAATACATGCCAATATCACAAAGACATGGCTCTAACAATGAACCATAAAATACATAAACTGAGTACCAAGTATATGTCTCAAGCATGTATAAATATCACGAAAACATGGACCTAAACCATATGCAACCATATACCAAAAGCGTATCCAAGAAATTCCTTAACC
The DNA here is from genome assembly GCA_000966675.3 of Picea glauca. NCBI lineage: Eukaryota > Viridiplantae > Streptophyta > Pinopsida > Pinales > Pinaceae > Picea > Picea glauca. Next base: position 3,770 of record JZKD02S1454253.1, read on the forward strand.
ATATTCCATACCATCCATGATACAAGACTCAACAAAAAACATAAAAAACATACCTTTGCTCATGAATAAACAACTGATACATACCAACTCAGATTCTATAGAAACTATGTTGTACCATCATATCTTGGTACAACATGAACCAAGCATCCTTCATCAAATATGCCGTATCCTCGTTTGACCAATTCTAGATATCATGTGGGGCCTCATGCGATAGATGTAAAAAACCCATGGGGGTGCCTCATGGGACACCTGTAGCCTAACCCATCGAGTTCATCTAAACTAGGGTTACCTGAAACCCTTCCCTCTCTACAACTTTGAGACATTCACACTCCTTTATTCCTTATATATTCTATGAAAATATTTACCAATAAGTCACTTGAAATATAGATAAGCATTGAACTTTTGTGTGTTAATAGGAGAGGATTCTTGAGGTATATTTATATTTTTCATGTGACTTCTTTTCTTCACTTTAGGGCTGACCTGTACTTTCTTTTTATAATTGTCTTATCCTTTAATTAATGACTTCTAACTTGTTGTTGCAACCCTTTAGGGGATTCTTGATCATTCTTCGGGATTTCCAACTTCATGACCTCATAACCCCTCAATCATTATAAATCACGTGGTGTACCACCTACCGTTGGAAATGGTAGGAAGAACATTATCCATCTATGGGGTTTTTTTATACACTTGAAGCATTCTTCAACCTAGTTTTCCTTAGTCAACTTCTAGCCTCATGAACACACCTATGGGTTTATTATAGACTTATTCAAAGAATATTCCCATGAGGGCCATGCTTAAAGCTATTTCATAAGGGGACCGCTTTGGACAATTCTTCAATTATACCCAATACTTCTAGATGCTTCTAGAATTCCTATAACGTTGATATTAGTGATAATAAATTTTCCAACAATCCCCCCATTTGAAATTGATGGAAACACTCATGCTCCCTATGCAACCAATACTCCCCTTATTTGCATTCTTTTGTTATTTCTCCCCCTTTGACATCAAGGAAAAGGGTAACTCCCCCCTGAAAAACTACTTTTGAACTTTCTCTCTTCTGTTTCTTTTGTCCATTGGTGCTTCCTAATGAAGTAAAACATTGACATATAGAAAAGAATTCATATTAAGATTTGTTTATCATGTATTCAAAAATGATTTTATTTCCTTGTATTCTGAGCGAAAAAATGTGTAGATCAATGTGGACTATAAACTATTCTAGGTTTCTGTCAAAGATACTCAAATATCTCTCTGGGGAGAGGTTTAGTGAAGATGTCTGCAATCTGTTCCTTTGTCCCAATATACTCTAAATTGATACTCTTTTCTGTAACTTGTTCCTTCAGAAAGTGAAACTTTATCACAATATGTTTGGTCTTGGAATGCATCATTGGGTTCTTGGAGATACTGATAGCACTGGTGCTGTCAAAAAATATTGAAATGGGCTCATCATACATCACTTGTATATTTTGCAGGGTTTGATTCATTCATAGAACCTTAGTACAACATGATTTTTCCACAATGTATTATTCTTCTTATGTATATAACGATACTGAAGATTGCTTTTTATTTAACCAAAATACCATACAATCACCCAAATTGAAGGTTTTTCTTCTAGTACTTCTTTGATCATCACTGCTTCTTTCCCAATCTACATCTTTGTAGGTGACCATAGTCAGTGCATTCCATTTTGGATACCACAATCCAAACTCTATAGTTCCTTTAAGATATATGAAGATCCTATTTTCCTCTAGAACATGATTTTCATTTGGTGCTTCTTGATATCTCACAACTTGTCCAACTGCTTGCATTGCATCTAGTCTTAAAATTGTCACATATAGTTGGATGTCAATCATTGATCTATAGAGTCTCTAATCTGCTTCTTTAGATTCATCGTATTTTCTCAACTTGCAACCTATCACCATCATAGTACTTACCAGTTTGAAATATTCCATTTTGAACTTCTTCAAGATCTCTTTGATGTACTTGGTTTGGGAAATGAAAATTCCTTCATCCTGTTGAGATATATGAAGTCCAAAAAAGAATGACAATTCACCAAGTAGTGATATTTCAAACTCATTTTTCATGTCTTTGGAAAACATGTCACTCATCATGCCATCATTACTTCCAAATATAATGTCATCCACATATAATTCAATGATAAGTATGTTTTTTCTATCAACCTTTACATAGAGATTACTATTTTCATTACCATTTCTGAATCTTTGTTCTTGCAAATACTTGTCCAATATTGAATATGAAGATCTAGGGGCTTCTTTAATTCCATACAAATCTTTCTTCAATATGAAAACATAATCTTCCCTTTCTGATAGTAGGAAACATTTTGGTTGTTCAATGTAGACTTCTTCTTCTAATTCTCCATTTAGATATATTGATTTTGCATCCATCTAATATACTTTGATTCTCTTGGAACATGCATAGGCCAAGATCATCCTTATTTCTTTCATTCTGGAAGCATGGGAAAACATTTCTTCAAATTATACTCCTTCAACTTGTGGATATCCTTTGCATACTAATCTTGCCTTGTTTTTGGCTACCTTTCCATCTTTGTTTAGTTTTTTTTTGAACACCCATTTTGCACCAATGACATTTGTTTTCTTCGGTCTTGGTACCAGTTCCCATGTTTCATTATTATCTATTTGATGTAGTTATTATTCCATGGAATTGAACCAACGTTCATCATTACTGGCTTCCTCAAAGATACTAGGTTCAATTCTAGATAATAGTGCAAGGTGTCTCTTCTCTGGTGTACAAAACCTTTTATTTCCTCTAGTCTTTATTCCTTCATTTTTATCTCCAATAAATTTTTTTGGTGGATGATTCTTCTGAACCTGGTGGTTAGGTATCTTAGAGGGCATTAGAAAGTCACACTAGTCATGTTATTATTGTTCCTCTTCATGTTATTTTTCTTCTTCATCTATCTCTTCTTCTTTGGGTTCTTCTTCTACTTCCTGTTATGTTGGGTCTTTTATTTATTCTTTTATATTTGGTACATCTGATTCATGAATTTTTACATTTATGCTTTACACTATCTTATTGATTCTCATATTGTAACGTTTGTATGCTTTTCTTTCGCTTGAGTAACCAACCAATATTCATCTATCAACTCAAGAATCAAATTTTCCAACTATGTCATATTCTCCTTTTGTGTAATACTTTCTTCCAAATAATCTAAAATGTTTGACATTTGTTGGTATTCCCTTCCATAACTCATATGTTGTTTTATCATTGTTACTTTTGAGAATTCTTTTGTTCAACATATGAACGGCTATGTGTACTTCCTATACCCAAAATATATTTCTCAACTTTGAATCCTTCAACATGGTTCAAGCCATCTCGGTTACAGTTTTGTTTTTCCTTTCAACGACTCAATTTTGTTGAGGTGTCCAGGATACTAAGAACTTCCTTTTTATTCCATGTTCTTTATAGAATTCCATAAACTATTTTGAAATGAATTCACCTCCATTGTCTGATCTTAAGCACTTAATTCTCGAATCCATTTCATTTTCAACCATCTCCTTGAATATTTTGAAATTTTGTAATGCATATGATTTCTTTTTGATAAAATACACTATAGTCATCCTTGTACATCCATCCATAAGTAGCATGGATTTTTGTTCTCCATTTAGTCATTTTGTTCTCATTGGTCCACATAAATTAGTGTGCACAATTTCCAATGGTTTTTTTGTAGAGTATTCCTTTGATTCGAATTCCATTATTGTATGTTTTCCATGTACACAATGTGTGCACATAGTACTAGATGGTTTTGATATTTCATTCATTTCTCTTACTGCTTCCTTTTTGCTAATTTTGACCAAATTGTCAAATTTCATGTCTCCTATTCTGTTGTGTCAAAGTCAACCTTCATTTTCCTTTCAAAAGAATCATATTTCCTTTCCAATCTCATTTAATATGTATATGTTGTTTGGATTCATTATTGTTGTAGCCACCAATTTTCCTTATCCTTCTTTTCTTATCTCACAATTCCCTAAGTCAAATGTAAGTCTATGTCCTTGATCACACATTTTACTCACACTAAGAAAATCATGCTTCATGTTTTCAACATGTAGGACATTTTATACCTTGACATCCTTGCTCTCAATCTTTACTGTGTCATTCCTTATAATTCTGGATGAGTTGTCATTACCAAATGAAATCGATCTATCTCTTTCTTTATTTAGAGATATAAATGTTTTCTTGTCACCTATCATATGTTTTGAACAACCAATGTCAACATACCAATCACTTATTTTTCTTTGTGCCTATAGTGCTAGGGACATTCTTCAGCATTTATTTTATCCTATTTCCTTATCCAAATTATTGATGGTCCCATTTTATGATTGTTGAAATCCTACTTTGGTTCCTTTGGAGGAACTATCAATATCCAATCTTTGGCCATGTGTCCAAAATTATTGCATTTATAACATTCTACTTCATCGTTTAGTGAGCCAAAAATTTTATAGTTTTTGGTGTATGCTTCATGAGGATTTATAAAATGATTAATTATAGGGTGACCCTCATAGTTTCTTCTTCTCTTAGCAGAATATTTACATTTTATAGTTTTGTGCCCAAAATTGTTACAAGAATAACCAGAACCAAAAATATTGTTTGATACGTGGGAGATCTTTTGAATGGTGTTGTTACTCTATAGTTTTCTTATTGATTTATTTCCATGGGTGGCTATTGGTTATAAAACCTCCATCTTCTATATGGTACCATCCTTTTGTAATCTTCTTCCCAATTATTCTCACGTGAATTCTTTCTTTCTTCCTTCTTGGTGAATCCTCTGGTGACTTCTGCATAAGTCCTTTGTTTTTCTTCCTCTTTTGTAGTCATAGAAATTGAACCCTTCTATGTATATGTTGTTTTGTATCCCAGTATATACCTATTATTATATGGCCTTTGAGCAATGTTGATTTCATCCAATTTTTTGGTGTCATTATGCTACATATCTCTTTTCTGAATTTCCTTCCTTAGTGAAACTATTTCTATTTCTAATCTTTTTTTCTCCTTTTCCTTTTCTTCCAGCCTGCTTCTAAGTATCTATTCGATCCTTTTGTCTTTTTCAACTTGTACCTTCAGGTTCATAATCATATGTTGATCATTTCAAAAGTTAGGGTTTTGACAATCCTCCTCTAGCATAAGTAAGTCTCCCTTGAGTGATTTGTTTGTATTTATCTCTCTTGTTAGTTATTATAAATCATTTATTAGTTATTCTTTCAAATAAAATTCACCTTCTTATTCACAATCCTCTTCATCATTTTCATAAGCCATGAAGAGTACATTTTATGAGTCACTGTCACTATCATGTCATCTTCATCAAATGATGAATTGTCCTCCTTTGAGTAGAGAATTTTCTTTAAGAAATTTTTCTTCTTTCTTCTCTTGTATCCCTTTTGATTTTTCTTTTATTTCTTAGGAACTTCTTCTTCATCATTATATATGTTATTAGCATATGGAAATTTATTAGAAAAACAACCAATTTTACCATAATTAAAACATTTAAAATGAATCTTACCTTTGTACTTTCTAGTTCCTTTCTTTAACTTTTTTATGAAGTTGGGCATCTCTTCATCTTCATCAGAATCATCATTGCACCTAAATTATGACTTTGGATTTTACTTATTCTTATTGGTATTTTTGGATGCTTTTAATGTTGCATCCTTCTTGGGTGGATTATCTTATTGTTTCCTCATTTCATATGTTACGAGTATGCCATGTAGCTCATATATTCTCAATGTGGAAATATCTTCTCTTTCTTCTAGGGATGATATCTTAGGATCAAATCTCATTGGAAGAGACCTCATTACCTTTTGGACAATTATTGATTCTTTAATTTATTCTCCCAATCCTTTAAAAGAATTTACTATTTCATCAACTCGTAGAAATCAATTTTCTATATATTCATCTTCCTTAATATTAAATTGATCATATTTACCTCTATATATTTGAATCTTAGAACCCTTTACTTTGGCATCTCCTTCATAAAAAAAAATTACGTTTGTCCCAAAGATCCTTCGCAGTGTCACAATGCATCACCTTCACAAATACAAAATCAACAAGACCGCCCAGGATAATGTCTTTATCCTTCAAATTCTTTTCACTGAGTTTCTTTCCATATCTATCTATTAGAGGAGTGGAATGTGTCTTATATTCGTCTACTATTTATTGCCAAACATCAAATCCTTGTGCGTGTAAAAATGTTTTCATACTTATATTCCAGAAAGAATAATTCTAACCATCAAACATTGGTGCTCCAATCTTAGTGTACTCCATTATCTTCTTTCCAGTGGTTAGACTATTTTCTTGAATGACCTTGTTTTATATGACTTGTTGGAATACTAA
>JZKD02S1454264.1:0-10938 GCA_000966675.3 Picea glauca
TTTGGCTTGGTGTGTCGACATCACTTGTGGTTTAGGTTGGGCTCCCAATTTTTTTGTAAAAAGCCATAAAACCAAATAGGTTTAATTTAGCTTTAAAAAAAATTCTAAGTATATGGTATGCAGATTTTTAGGTTTTAGAATTAGGTTAGACCTAGATCACATGTGTGCACACACCACATATTTTTTGGAAAGATTTACAAAAATAGAATATATATTTTTATTTGAAAATCTTAAAAGATCAAAGGACTTAGAAATTTGATCTAAAAGATAGTTTATTGTTTAATATTTTTGGAATGTAGGGTGAAAAATCAATATTTGGCAACAAGATCTATGGGAGCTTATCAAAACTAAGGGGAAAATGAGGTCTAGATATTTGTTAAAGTTGAGAAATGAGTGTGTTTAAGTAAAAGTAGAAAAAACACTATAAAAAATACCAGTGTATTTTTTATCGTTAACACATCCTAGAAGAATAATTGTCCCAATAGATGTTGAATGCCCCATAATGGCTACAAAAACCATCCTCTCCATTGTATCATTTCTAAGCCATACTAGCATGATGTGAATGCATCATATCTAAGATGTATTGGCATGATGTGGAGTATTGTTTACATCATCTCTAATCCGTACTAGCATGATGTGAATGCATCATATCTAAGTTGTACTGGCATGGTGGGCATCATCTCTAAGCCATACTAGCATGGTGTCAATGCACCATCTTTGAGTTGTACTGGCATGATGTGAGTCATCTACATCATATCTAAGTTGTACTAGCATGATGCAGCCCAGACACATGCATCATCTCTAAGTTGTACTAGCATGATGCTAATGCATCATATCTAAGTTGTACTAGACTGATGCATCTCAAGACATCTATATCATATCTAAGTTGTACTAGCATGATGCTGAAGCATCATGTCTAATATGTACTAGCATGATACCAATCAACATTCTGTCCACTTGGACCATTCTCCACAGGGGGAATTTATATCCACCAACACACTAACTATCCACGATGCCATATATCAACACTCCCTCCCAACCGAGGAAGTCATCTCCTCCCTTTCAACCAAGGGATAAATCTCCATGAGTCCCAGCTTGTCCCTCAAGTATGAAAACTTTATCTTAGATAGAGGCTTCGTCAAAATATCAGTTGTTTGCTCATCGATGGAGATGTATTGGAGAATCACTTCTCCCTTCTGGACTTTATCACGGAGAAATAATACTCTATCTCAATGTGCTTCAACCTATCATGGAACATGGGGTTCTCTGAAAGATTCACACAACTCTGATTATCACATTATATTACAGTCGAATCCACCACCTGATCAGATAGTCAAGAAACCAGCTTATGGAGCCATACTGCTTCCGTACAAGCATCACAAGCTGCAATATACTCTAATTCTGTAGTGTTGAGTGCAACAAACTTTTGTTTCCTGCTAGCCCATAATATCATAACAGAGCTCAAACTGAAACATATACCATAAGTACTCTTTTTGTCATCTGCATTCCCTACCCAATTTGAGTCGATAAATCCATGTAGCGGTACATCACTGTTTGAGGCATATCTCAAACCATAGTTTAGTGTCCCATGAAGATATCTCAAAATATGCTTTGCAACTATCCATTGATCATGTCTAGGTTCCACCTGGAACTGGCTCAACTTGTTCACTGTTGATTTTTCAATAACTTAGGTTAAGCATGAAGTTCATTCCATTTTAGCATTTAACCATAACCATAAATGTTGCAACAACCAAGATCACAAGAAAAATCAGCATGCACAAGAACACAAGATGTATCCTAGGAAACCCTTCTCAACAAGGGAAGAAAACCCAACCAAATCCTTTGCTATATTCTTCAAGATAAAGACTTTGACCACCAAGATAAACCCTAGCACACAAGAGGATGTTTCAAACCCTATAACTTTAGCGCCCAAGAGAGGTGCAGACTTTTCCCAAAGGAGTGTACTTGCTGAAATTTCCAAACTCACAAGAAAGATATGATTCCACAATGGGGAATGTTCCTTTACTTATCAACAAAAGTGTCTATTGGGTCAATAGGGCCGACCTCTCTAAGTCACATTATAATTATAATAATAATTATTATAATTAATATTAACTAGATTAATTATCTTTTACATTTATTATTAATCACATTGAGGTGGGGTCGACCTGTACCCTTTACATAACAATTAGGGTTACAGGCAGGTCTGACTCTTGAACAATATATAACAAGGGATATGATACACCCACTAGTGCTCATCCACTAGGGGCACATCCATAGGGATGCCATATCTCTGGTTCACTTCAGTACATAGAAGAACCATATATTCACATGTTCACCTGTGCTCGTCCACAAGCACGTCCACTCTACAGATCTTCTTTCCCACTGCCTCACACAGGAGAATAATCTGGAGTCTTCTCGTCAACTCTGCTGCTTAGAGGAGGCTAATACATAATCTTCATTTATGTTCACATGATGATGCACCCAACACTTTGGGATTTTACACATTCACCTTGTGCTCAACCACATGCACGCCTAACTCAATAGATCGCCTTTCCCACTGGATAATCATGTGGATTTCTTCTCAACTCTTTGAATGGAGGAGGTCATCTCTACGTTCCAGCTCTGTCTCAGGAAGGAACCACATACCCTTCTTAGGACATTTATTTCAGGTTTGTAAGGTGAGAGAAAGACTCACATAGTTGCAATGATCCACATCTCACAGGTTTGTAAGCTGGAGAATGTCTCACATAGCTCCAAGCATCAACACTCCCTCTTAGCTAGGGAGGCATTCTTCACCATGCCAAGTTTCACACAGATGTACTCTGAATTTTTTCTTGGCTGGAGTCATCAATACTCCCTCTCAACTAGGAAGGAATTCTTCACCAAGTTAGTTTGGTGAAGAAGTCTGCAATATACTCATGTTTAGGAAGGTACTATATGTGTACGATTTCCCTTTGCATCATATCTCTGATATAAAGATATTTCATCTCATCGTGTTTCGATCCATCAGGAAACACAGGGTTTTCAAGGAGTTTTACACACATCTCTTGGTTATCATCATAGGATCCATCTCATGGTCAAGTAAATCTGTTGGAAGCTTGTGAAGCCATATTTCTTCGCACACTCGATGCTATATACTCTGCCTCTGTGGTGCTCAAGGCCATAGAGTTTTTTTTCCTGCTGCATCAGGAAACCATGGAAAAATTCACGGTAGAACAACAACCATATGTGTTCTTTCGATCCACTGTACTTTCTGCTCAATCTGAATCGACATATCCTGCAAAATCAAGTTCACATTGGACGCATATCTCGGGCCATATCCAACTGTGCCTCATATATATCTCAATACATGTTTTGTTGTTGTCTAGTGAGTCTGTCTCGGTTGACTCATGAAATGACTAATAAAATTCATTGCAAGTAATGAATCAAGTCTGGTGTTAACTAGATACATCAATGATCCAATCAACTATGGATCAGTCTCGTCTGAACCATCAACAATATTTTTCTTTAAATCCATCACGCTGGATTTTGTATTCTGTCATACTAAACTTCTTTAATATTTTCACTGTATATTTTCGTTGATGCAGGAAAATTTTATTGGTCCTCTGTCATACTTCTTGTGCCAAGTAGTGCATCGTACTTAGATTCTTCATCTAGAATTCGGAAGGCAAGGATTACTTGTATCCAACAATAAAGCTATCTTAATAAGTCATCAGGATCATGCTCTCATCACCAATACTGTAATGATTTAGATTTGTATCAACAACACTCTTGTTGAAATCCAAACTCATCAAGAATTTATCTAACTGATATAGTTTCCAACTCGTGGATAGTAGTACAGATGGAAGTGTATTGGGTTCACTGGATCAAGTGTCTCATCATAGACAACTCCCTCTATTTGTGAGAAACCTCTGGCTAGTATGTTTCTTTGTCTTTTGCAGAGTGAGTCTAGGTAGTATTACTGCAATATCTCTGAGCATATCAACTGGAGAAACTGGATCAACTGTAATAATGTTTGTCTCCCTCTGAACTGCTGAAGGGGGAGAAGGTACTTGTCTTACTGTCAATCTCTATCTGAGATTATTTGGGTTTTCTTGAATGGTTATATATTCTTTAAGGATAACATATTTGATTATCTCGCATAATAATCAATAAAATATGGTTTGGACTCTCGTACCAGGGATAACGGTCCAATTCTTTGAGGGCTCCCATACTAGGGATTTGTTCAAAGATGCACTCAACTATAAAATTTGAAATCAATTGATTTACCTGATTTGTAGTCATGCTTTAGTTTTAGAGGAAGTACTTTCCCTCTCTCTTTTCTTCATTATTTTGAGGTGGATATGGATCAATGTCAGCGGTGGAAGCATATTGTCTTCCCTTCTTCTTGGTTGGACAGTTTCTTGCATAATGTCCATAACTGTCACATTTGAAGCACTGAATTTCTGAAACATCTCTTCTTTGATAACCTAGATTTGATGAAGACTTTTCACCTTTAAATGTTTTCCTGAAATCTCTTTTGAATTTTCCTCCCTTCTTTGTATGAAGTGCAAGAGCATGATTTTCTTCTGAGGAATCTTCCACGCCTCTATTTCTAATTCTAAGTTCTTTTTGAGTGCAATATGTCCATAGAATATCAAAGGTTAGTAGAGCTTCTCTTCCACTGATACTCTGAATGAAAGTCTCCCATGATTTTGGAAGATTCTGGAGAGTGGTTAAGACAAGTTCTCTATCGTACATGATTTCCCCAATGGTCTCTAGTTGTTATTTAATATCTGATAACTTCATAAAGAAGAGTGCAACTGTGTCACCCTTTGTCATCTTGGTACTTTGAAGTTGGCTCTTTAAGGTAATATCTCTAAGAGTGTTGTCACTTTCAAACATTCCTTTTAAAGCTTCATACATATCATAGACTGTCTTCAGATTGGCAATACGGGGAAAGAGGTGATCTCTTACTGAGTAGATGATTAATTTTCTTGCTTTGGCATCTTCTTCCTTTCTTATCTTCTTCTCTATCTCTGTAGCTGTGTCTGGTAGAGTTTTAGTTGTCACATCCAAGAGGTCATATTCTTCAATAATTCCTAGAAGCCTTGATTTCCAGGAGCTGAAGTTTCTTGCTCCATCAAACCTATCTTCTACTAATGCTCTGTTCTTCATTTGATTGGTTTCTTCAATTTCTTGCCAATTAGATTTTGAAAACCTAATGATTAGGTTGATTTAGAAACCTTGGATTATATTGGAATTATGACTTCCAAAAATCAATTTGATAATGTCACATAGATTCTTTATGATTCAGGAGAACGTTTCTTTAGAAACCCAAAATTAATATTCTGTAGGATATTTCGACACCCTAGAAACCCTAGGGCCAAAAATCAAAATTTCTTGGAATTTTGTTTTGAGAGATTCTGGAGATGCGCTGGAAGAGCTTGTGCTCTTCTATGCCAAAAGTAACCCCAATGTCCAAGTATTAAGGGCTGCATCACCACTGAAATGAAGGATGTACATAATTTTCTGGAAACCCTAGAAGGGTCGTACGATTATGCAAAAGGTGAGATGAGACTTGGTGGATGCTTGTGCAATGGATTATTTCAAGACCTAATCTTTGATACCATGTTGATTTTTCAATATGTTAGGTTAAACATGAAGTTCATTCCATTTTATCATTTAACCATAACCATAAATGTTGCAGCAACCAAGATCACAAGAAGAAGCACCATGCAGAAGAACACAAGATGTATCCTGGGAAACACTTCTCAACAAGGGAAGAAAACCCAGCCAAATCCTTTGCTATATTATTCAAGAGAAATACCTTCACCACCAAGATAAACCCTAGAACACAAGAAGGTGCTTCAAACCCTATAACTCTAGCGCCCAAGAGAGGTGCGTACTTTTCCCAAAGAAGTGTACTTGCTGAAATTTCCAAACTCACAAGAAAGATATGATTCCACAATGAGGAATCTTACTTTACTTATATTAGACTTGTCCTATCAACATAAGTGTCTATTGGATCAAAATGGCCGACCTCTCTAACTCACATAATAATAATAATAATAATAATAATTATTATTATTATTAATATTAACCAAATTAATTATCTTTTACATTTATTATTAATCACATTAAGGTGGGGCCAACTTGTACCCTTTACATAACAATTAGGGTTATAGGTAGGTCTGACTCTTGAACAATATATAGCAAGGTATATGATACACGCACTAGTGCTCATCCACTAGGGGCACATCCATATGGATGCCATATCTCTGGTTCACTGCATTACACAGAAGAACCAGATCTTCAAAAATTCACCTGTTCTCGTCCACATGCACGTCCACTCTACATATCTTCTTTCCCACCACCTCACACAGGAGAATCATCTGGAGTCTTCTCGTCAACTCTGCTGCTCATAGGAGGCTAATACATCATCTTCATTTCTGTTCACACGATGATGCACCCAACACTTTGGGATTTCACACGTTCACCTTGTGCTCAGCCACATGCACGTCTAACTCAACAGACTGCCTTTCCCACTGGATAATCATCTGGAGTTCTTCTCAACTCTCTGAATGGAGGAGGCCATCTCTACGTTCCATCTCTGTCTCAGGAAGGAACCACATACCCTTCTTAGGGGATTTCTCTTAGGTTTGTAAGTTGAGAGAAAGACTCACATAGTTGCAATGATCCACATCTCACAGGTTTGTAAGATGGAGAATGTCTCACATAGCTGCAATCATCAACATTCACTACAAAGAAAATTTTCGGTCGGGTATTAACCAAATACATCGATGAGCCAATCAACTTTCGGTATGGGGACAAGTCTACTTTATCAGAATCAAAGTCTCTCAACTTCCTCAGATTTGGCACCATGGGAGTTTCCATGGCTTGCAATCCATCATCCCAAAATTCTGAAGGATCTTTACAACATAATTCCCTTTCCTTAGGAAGATTTCACCACGCTTCTTCCATACTTCTAGTCCCAAATAATAATGCATGAGATTAAGATCCTTCATATCGAATTCAGAGGCTAGCTCCCTCTTACATTGTATAATGAGAGGCTCTTCATGTGTCAGAAACAAATCATCAACAGGTGCATCATTCACAACCTTGTAATAAATATTTGGATCAACATAGCTCTTAGAAAATCCAAGTCTCATCAAGTACTATCAATTCATGCATACCAAGCTCTTGGAGCTTGCTTGACTCCATACAAGGCCTTCTTTAATCTGCATACATGGGTTTCTCTTGGGTGTACCTCAAAACCTTGAGGTCGCTCTATATATACTTCTTCCTCAATTACTTCATTGATAAAAGCAGTCTTTACATCCATCTGATTTAAACTCCAACCCATGGATGTTGTAAGAGATATGATTTCTCTAATAGAGGTGTATCTGGAAACTAGAGAAAATGTCTCATTATAGTCTTCTCCCTCCCACTCGGAGAACCATTTAGCCACAAATATTGCCTTGTATTTATTGATACTTTTATCCACTGCATGATTTATCTTGTAAACCCATTTTGAAGTGACTACAAAATTTCCTTTAGTTCTAGGAACAATTTCCCATACATCGTTTTTCATGATTAATATTCTTCCATCACAGGTTCCTTCCATTATTTCTTCTTGAATCCTTCTTCAAAGGTGGAAGGTTCTCCCTCTACATTTGCAGTCTTGGAGCTACAATATATTCATCATGGATCTCATCTAAATGACTTTGCCTCGATCTGTTGTCCTGGAACATAGATTCTGTAATCTTTTGATGACTCACTATATCCAACGAATATGCCCTTCTTTCCCGAAGGTTCCAACTTATTTATTTTGTGCTTGGGAACATCGATATAGACAAGATAGTCAAAGATCCTCAAGTGTTCAACACTTGGCTTATTTCTGGAGAAAGGCTTCTTCTCAAGTCATGTTCTTCAATATACGATGAGGACTTCTATTTTGAATATATATGACTGTCATAGTTGCTTCTCCCCATAGAAACATGGATAGATTCTGGTCATTCATCATTTCCTTAATAGATTCTTCAATGGAACAGTTATTCCTTTCTGCCTATTACCCCAACCTAGGGGTAACTAAGGATATCATGTCTCGAGGTCCACAGGTTGTAGACATGGAGTGCCAAGAGCCAGATGGAAAAAGCACATTCTTGGAGGGACACTTATTTTCATTGATGCATCCTACACATGACCAACAACAACATCCACCACACTGGCCTGGTTCCCATAAGGAAATGGGTCTTGCTCCATGAGGTAATGAGTTCATGTATCATGATACATATCACTCTAATATTTAAAGAATTTGAACATGTTGCAAATAATATTTCTTTATTTTAATACATTTGCTTGGAATTTATGTTCTTTGCCTTATTTAAACCTGAGGGGTGTGTCATTGTGTCCTAGTAAGTTGGTTGCCCTCATGAATAGGGTGCTACTGGGTGGTTCCTTGAAAATTCATCATCTCTTCCCTACCATACTTATCACTTTCTATACTCTTTCCCTCCATATCCCCATCCTTTTGGGATCTTCAGGTGTATTGACCCAAGAATAGATTGTACCTTACCTCATGGGAAGAAGGGGATGAAGGCCCAGAGGGTAAAAGTAGTTGGAAAAAGATAAAATCCAATCCTAAAACCTTTGAGATGCTTCGCCCAGGGATTCCCTATAAATCAATGAAATGATTCTCTGTGAGAAATAGGGACCCACAAAATGAATGATAATGAATACTCAAGGTGTTAGTTGGGGGATAGGAGGTCTCATCCGAGCCGACCTATCATGATCATAAGTATTTAACGGTATGACATTAGCATCATATGTTCACCAAACCAGGGTAGTGGCTCTTAGTTGCATGGATGAGGGAAAGGGGGTCTTATCACGAGCCAACCTTTTCATTTCCACGAGATATTTGTGAATGACATTGTCGTATATGGACACCAATATAGGACAGTGGCCTCCAACTAATTCCTTGAAACATGAAAGAAACATGAAAGAAAAAGCTAAGAGTAAGAATGATAAACAAGTGGGCTTGGAAAAAATTGCATTAAGGACAAGGTGAGGCTCACCCTCAAAAAAGGAACCCATAGGTAAGACAATACAAACCCTTGTATGCCATGAACCCCATGCCCAAAGGTTTAACCCCACACCATCTCACATACACACATGGATAGGATAGGTTCTACCTAGGAAACACCCTGGACTTGGGAGTGATTAACCCAATAGGGCATCTTGAGACCCTTCCCAAACCTAAATTTGACAATTTGTATAACATCCTTGAGAATTTGTTTGGGTTTAGGGGGGTTTGATTCACATCTTAGGGTGCTTTGATGATTAGATGTGATTTACTTGCTATGGTACTTGTGACTAATGGACCCCTGGAGGGTGTACTTGTTGTCTTTGCAGGACTTTGCCAGGTGGATGGATATTCATGAGGAGATGACTAGTTTAGACCTTCATGAGGGCATAAAGCCCATGGATGGACGCTGAAACCCCAAGCCTGGGGAATGACAGGGGTGACTGATTTACACATTGAAGAAGCAAGTCATTTCCTTTGGAGGTACTCTGGAAGGCCTAGATAGACGATCTTCCACCTTATTCACTTGAACGATGGTCTTTGGAGGCCTAAAAACCACCCACCTAGCCCATGACGTCATCCTTGAGGGGTTAGGGTTTCATGGAGATGATATTCTAGTGAAAGAAAGGATACTTGGCACAATGTTTGGAACTTGATGACACATTATGGCTCCATGAGGCCCAACGTTCCACTTTTCAGGGCTAGATGTCCCACCTTGGAGCTCAACGCCACCTTAGAAGGGGCATGATGTCACCCTACTAGGGTTTTATTGATGTATTTTTGTAAATTTGAATTAAAAGGGAAAATTTTGTAAGGTCGACCCTATATTTTGAATTAAAGTTAATTTTAGGTCTAATTTTGGTATAAATGCACCAAAAAGACATTCATTTTCATCATAAATGTCATTGTGAGAGGAGAGATCTGAAATTTGCACCCTATTTGGGATTTCTTGGCTGAAATAGTGAGGCACACTTGTCTTGGAGGCTAAAATTTTCAACTTGGATCATTTTTCGTAAATTTAATTGAAAATCTAGAGTTTTATGGCTTGATTATTCTTAGTGGAGTAAGTAAATCTACAATTTTCATTTCATTTTGAATGGTTATGGTATCTTTGTTTATTCATGTTAAATATTATTAAATTGCTTTCTTGACAAACCCTAGGAGTAAAGGACTTAAGGTGCTACTTATTTTCTTTTAATTTTCTATACTTTACTAAAGTGATTTGACCTAGACAAACTTCTAAAGACCTAAAGTTCTATCACTTTAGAAGCCATTGTCTAGTTGTTGTTTCTCTTAATATATTTTAATAGTCTAAGGAGGAGGAAGGCGCTAGGGATGAGAAGCTCCTACTCTCTAGTAGCTCACCTCCCTAAAGTTTGGATCCTAGAAGACTTAAGGTGCTACTCTTCTAAGATTTGCCCTTTACTTAGACAAGTATAATCATTGTTGTAATTATTGACTCCAAGTGAAAGCTGCCACCTAATGACTCCATTACCCCCATAAAGGCACTAGTCTTCAACTCTTTCCTCTTTGAGAAATCAAACCAACCTTTAAACCTTGAACTTCTACCTTCACTAACTACCACTAACACTAATTTAGCCTAGTGAACTAACCCTATTTTGTTGATGTTATAACTTCTGTTACAACTAATTTTAACATCCCTTTCAAGCTTGTTGTTAGTCAAATCATTCTAGAATTTGGATATGACATAGTGCTATCATTTAATATTTAAAGTGTTATATTCTATTGACATTAAGTACATTTTATGAATGATATATTGCAGTTGTCATACATTATCATTGTTGTTGTTATAAGTGTGTATGCTACAACCATCTTAAATCAACCGATTTTCTGCATATTTGAATGTTATT
>JZKD02S1454275.1:0-10938 GCA_000966675.3 Picea glauca
GAGGAGGAGCGACCGTGGTCGTTGGATCATAGAGAAAAGGATCAACAACCTTATGATCTGTGTAAGGTGCATGAGCCTTAATGCTTCGCACACACAGGAGAGAGAACCTATCAAGGTTTGAGACTTGAGATTTTCAAAGCCCAAAGAGCTGGAAAGTCGAAGTGAAATCTCAGTCGTTCGATCATCTGAAGCAGACCTGATCTGTCGGATCGACCAAGTGAATTTGAGCCTTCAAATATCAAAAGCTTAGGAGCATGCAAGCTTGAAACTTGAGATTTACGAAGACCGAATAGCCGAAGAGTTGAGATTCATCGATCTGCAAGGGGACACTTGTCAACAGATCGCGATCTCCGGGTAAAGTGTAGCAGGATTTCAATTGAGATCTGACATCGCTGAATCCTGAAGATCCAAAGTAAATCTGGACCTCCAGATCTAGAGGAGACGTGGCGTGAATCCGTGGACTTCGGGTAAAGTCCTGAAGTGATTCGTAGTCATCCGATCTAAGAGAGACGTGGCATAAATCCATGCACTCCGGGTAAAGACCCGAAGTAATCCTCGATCGTCAGATCAGCAGGACACATGTCAGTGGATTATAGCCTTTGTATAAAAGACATTGGGAAGAAGGGTGAAGTTTGAGATTTGAGATCTCAAAAGTCTGAAGACCCGAAGGAGATTTCAACCATTGATCGAGAAGAGTGTTGTAGGATCTTTGATCCGAGTTGAAAGTTAAAACACCCGAAGTGAAGGCAGGACCGTTGATTGGAGGACAGGTGTCTGCAGAAACTCCGAAAGATTGACGTACGAAGGAAAGTGAGATTTGAGATTTCAAAAGTTCGAAGTCCGGAATTGTGAAAGAGATTGTAGCCATTGATTAAAGAGGGATAGATCTAGTCCGTAGATTTTAAAGGCACAGATCTAAACCATCAGTTCAGACAGTACCGTCAAGATCGGGAGATCGACTGTCCCGTAACATTGTGGGGACATGAAGTGCGTGGAATTTAAAACATTAAGGGCAGGTTGCAATCCATACCATGTTTTTTCCAAGAGGACATGTGGAAGTTCGAAGAGAATTGCGAGTTGAAAAGTGGGTTGATCCCAAACCAGTTTTGGTTGCGCTTGCAATAACGTGGTCACGAGAAGTCATCGCCCAAGGTCACATCAAGAGGGGGCTTATCAGAAAAAGAGCTAACGCCCAGTACTCTGAGATTTCGCAGGAGGGCCAAAGAGAAGGCTGTGGGTGCTGTCAGACCTGCACCAAGGAGCCGAAAGGGTCTGTGTTTAGATACAAAATGGGACCGTTAAGGTTCCAGAGAGTCATTTGACTCAAGAATTGGAGATCCTTTGACTGAGAGGTCGTGTAGCCCTCCAGGGGAGTAGGGGGGTTGCATCAAGTGGTATTAGAGCTGATATTTTGCTTGTAGATAGTAGGCAAAGAAGCGAGGAGGTGAAGAAGATAATATGATAATGTTGAATGATATTAGAAGCTAAAGTTTGCCTGTAGACAGCATGTGAGAAGGAGACAGAGTATTGATGCTCTGTGTGTGATTTCTAGCAAGGTGCGCAATAAATGGTAGAAAACTAGATGAGCTGAAAACAGAGGGTGGAAAATGGCTACTTAAGGCCATATGGGTGGTCAGGGCAAGGACCACTAGTAGAAAAACCAATTTGAGAAAGATAAAGAGCTCACATAAATAAGAGAAAAGATGGAGAGGCTAGCATTGAAGATGCAACAATATGCAAAGGTACACTGGACATATGAATGGCCTTTGAAGAGGAAAGTAAAATGGTTTGTCCAGAAGTTGATGTCTAGAAGGCAACAACAAATGTTGAAAAGGTGGCTGAGGCATGCTAAAAACCTTAGTGATACAGAGGAAGAAGTGGTTCACATCTGTGAGTCGGAAACTGGGAAGAGTCTCAGTGATAATGAGGATAAGAGATCAGTGGATGATCTCAAAGACTGCCAGAAGGGCAGCAATGAGATATCATATTATCAGGTGGGCAATGATATGAGATTAGCAGAGGATTTCATAAACTGCCAAGAGGGAAGAAATGGACTTTCAAGTTGCATGGTGGGTAATGGAAAGAGACCAGTGGGAGGTCTCATATACTTCCATAAGAGAAGCAATGAAAGTTCAGATTGTTAGGTGGGCAATGAGATGGGATCATTGGAGGATCTCATGGACTGCCAAGAGAGTAGAAGAAAAATCCCAAGTTGTCAGGTGGGCAAGGGAAGTGAGAGGACATTGTTTGAAAGTCTCATGAACTCAGTTGAGATTTCATATCAGCAAGGAGAGTTGGTGGAGGTGGATTAGATGAGTATTTTGATCATTGAAGGAATTGAGATATTCCTACCAAGTAGCCCAGTTGGGGCTAGAGCATGTGTTGTAGAAGCAACAACAAAAGGACAACCAAAAGAGACTATCAAGGAGGAGAAAGAAGAGACATTGATGTCTACCCCAACAAAAAAAGAGGAGAATTCAGATGAATTTCTCACTCAATGGGAGCAAGAGTTGAAGATGTTGGAGTATTGGTTGGACAATCCAAAACCAGAAGATGGTTGCCAGAAGACAGTCACGAAGATTGCAAGAGAAGAGCATTCGATAGAATTGCTCAGAAATTTCATTCGGGAAGTTGAACAGAGGATGATTGCAGCACAGAAGCATGCAACAGAAGAGGGAGCAAAATTCTAGCCAGAGGAACAGTTGATAGAAGATGGAGATATGCCAGCACAAGAGGAGATGACAGAAACCAATATGTCAGAGGAAGAAGTTGAGCAGCAATTCAATAAGGAGACTGCAGAATTGAAGTCTGCAGCAGAGTGGAAAACTAGTGCCACAAGAGGAGATGAAGACAACATGAGAGATCAAGTAGATTTTCCCATTGATTGGTATGGAGAGGAGGAAGTGCAATAGAAACAACTGCATAAGAAGAGCCAACCACTGGAGCAACTGGACAGGGTGATAGAAGATATTAGAAAGTTGATGTTGAGGTCAACAGAGGAGACTGTTGGCAAGGAGAAGTTGAGCAGAAGAGATCCTTCCATAGCAGGAGGGAAGCAAAAACAACAACAACAACAAAGCAGAGGAGTGGGTAGACATCTCCGAGTTTGGGATCCAGGTGGATTTCAACAGAGGTGGAGAGCTCATGAGCAGAAGCTCATGATTTTTTCACAACAGTGGAGTATGATGCAGGAGCATCTTTCTGACTCGACAAATGCGTTAACAAATCAACACGTCAACACTCATTTGGAGATAGGGAGAGGCACCGACCCTCTCGTTTTCAAAATTCAAATTATAAAATTAAGTTAATTTATGTGTAAGGTCGATAAATGCCAAAGCCATGCCTTTGGACAGGTGTGGATGGGTTTATCGAAATAATCGACTGTAAGCAGGTCTAGATCCATGTCAGGTCTAGATCTTTGTTCAATGTAATGAGTCATAGGGTTAAGATTTCTTAACGGAAATGTTGATGGCACTAAGGCGGTGGAGAGGATAAGCTCATAGAGCCCTCTTTTGTTAAAAAACGAGAGATATTTTGTATAGAGTTGAGGTTTTTTTTATTAGATTAGAAGAGATAGGAAGTAGAGAGGAGAGAGAGAATTTGTTGCAGTCCGAGCTCTTGTACACAGTTGTAAACAAACATTGATATTAATACGAAGAAAATAAATTTTTCCTACATATGATGTCTATTTATGTTATCTGTGCTCTTTGAATGATATCTGTATATGTTCATATATGTTGTAGATGTATATGTTAGTTTTCATTTGTAGGATTAAGATAGACTTCTTAATCTTTGAGAGTTGTTGAGTTATTTCTGGGTTATTTAGGCTATGCAAGGAGAGCATGACAGAGTGTTGAGGACTCTGTGAGCCGGTGCAAAGAGCGCACATCTGAGTTCTGTGTTGAATTTAGGAAGAACGTGCCAGGAGGGCACACCGGAAGAATTATATACTCAAGACAGAGTCTCAAGGTTGATGAATACCTTGAAGGAAAATATGTGCAGGAGATAGCACAATCAAAGTTATTGAATACTATATTTGCTTTGCAAGATGTGCATTGCGTAGGATAAAGGGAGTTAGTCGAAAATAACTTTCCTTTCAGGAGTTCCAAAACCCAGAAGGAAGACTGAAATCAAGCGTCAAAGCAAGGCTTGTTTCAAGTCTCAAGCTCAGAAGGGATAACACTTTTCAGAAGTGTTGACGAGATCCAAGAGTTGGACTTGTAGGAGGAGAAAAGGTTCGAAACCTTTGAAGACCGGTAAACCTTCTAATTCGGAAGAAATCAGAATCTCAGGAGGAGGAGCGACAATGGCCATTGGATCATAGAGAAAAGGATCAACAACAGTCTGATTTGTGTAAGGTGCATGAGCCTTAACGCTTCACACACACATGAGAGAGAACCTATCAAGGTTTGAGACTTGAGATTTACGAAGCCCGGAGAGCCAGAAAGCCGAAGTGAAATATCAATCGTTCGATCATCTAAAGTGGACCTAAGCCGTCAGATCGACCAAGTGAATCTGGGCCGTCAGATATCGGAAGCTCAGGAGGAGGCAAGCTTGAAACTTGAGATTTTCAAAGCCTGAATAGCCGAAGATCCGAGAGTAATCAATCTGCAAGGGGACACTTGTCAACATATCACAAGCTCCAGGTAAAGTGTAGTGGGGTTTCAATTGAGATATGAGATTGTCGAATCCCAAAGATCCGAAGTAAATCTGGACCGCTAGATCTAGAGGAGATGTGGCGTGAATCCATGGACTCTGAGTAAAGTCCCGAAGTGATTTGTAGCCACCGGATCTAAGAGAGACGGGGCATAAATCTATGCACTCTGGGTAAAGACGAGAAGTAATCCTCGATCTTCAGATCAGCAGGACACACGTCAGTGGATTATAGCCTTCGAATAAAAGGCATTGGGAAGAAGGGTGAAGTTTGAGATTTGAGATCTCATAATTCTGAAGACCTGGAGGAGATTTCGACCATTGATCGAGAAGAGGGCTGCAGGACCGTTGATCCGAGTTGAAAGGTCAAACACCCGAAGTGAAGGTAGGACCGTTGATTGGAGGACAGGTGTTCGCAGATCGTCAACTCTGGAAGATTGATGTACGGAGGAAAGCGAGATTTGATATTTCAAAGGTCTGAAGTCCGAAATTGCGATGGAGATCGTAGTCGTTTATTTAAGAGGGACATATCTGGTTTGTAGATTTGAAAGGCACAGATCTGAACCATCAGTTCAGACAGTACTGTCAAGATCGAGAGATTGTCGGTCTCGTAACATTGCGAGGTCGGGAAGTGTGCAGACTTTAAAACATTGATGGTGGGCCGCAATCCATACCGTGATTTTTCCAAGAGGACATGTGGAAGCTCGAAGAGAATTGCGGGATTAAAATTGGGTTGATCCCAAACCTCTTTTGGTCATGCCAGCAATCGCGTGGTCATGAGAAGTCATCGCTTAAGGTCACATCGAGAGGGGGCTTATCAANATTGTGAAAGAGATTGTAGCCATTGATTAAAGAGGGATAGATCTAGTCCGTAGATTTTAAAGGCACAGATCTAAACCATCAGTTCAGACAGTACCGTCAAGATCGGGAGATCGACTGTCCCGTAACATTGTGGGGACATGAAGTGCGTGGAATTTAAAACATTAAGGGCAGGTTGCAATCCATACCATGTTTTTTCCAAGAGGACATGTGGAAGTTCGAAGAGAATTGCGAGTTGAAAAGTGGGTTGATCCCAAACCAGTTTTGGTTGCGCTTGCAATAACGTGGTCACGAGAAGTCATCGCCCAAGGTCACATCAAGAGGGGGCTTATCAGAAAAAGAGCTAACGCCCAGTACTCTGAGATTTCGCAGGAGGGCCAAAGAGAAGGCTGTGGGTGCTGTCAGACCTGCACCAAGGAGCCGAAAGGGTCTGTGTTTAGATACAAAATGGGACCGTTAAGGTTCCAGAGAGTCATTTGACTCAAGAATTGGAGATCCTTTGACTGAGAGGTCGTGTAGCCCTCCAGGGGAGTAGGGGGGTTGCATCAAGTGGTATTAGAGCTGATATTTTGCTTGTAGATAGTAGGCAAAGAAGCGAGGAGGTGAAGAAGATAATATGATAATGTTGAATGATATTAGAAGCTAAAGTTTGCCTGTAGACAGCATGTGAGAAGGAGACAGAGTATTGATGCTCTGTGTGTGATTTCTAGCAAGGTGCGCAATAAATGGTAGAAAACTAGATGAGCTGAAAACAGAGGGTGGAAAATGGCTACTTAAGGCCATATGGGTGGTCAGGGCAAGGACCACTAGTAGAAAAACCAATTTGAGAAAGATAAAGAGCTCACATAAATAAGAGAAAAGATGGAGAGGCTAGCATTGAAGATGCAACAATATGCAAAGGTACACTGGACATATGAATGGCCTTTGAAGAGGAAAGTAAAATGGTTTGTCCAGAAGTTGATGTCTAGAAGGCAACAACAAATGTTGAAAAGGTGGCTGAGGCATGCTAAAAACCTTAGTGATACAGAGGAAGAAGTGGTTCACATCTGTGAGTCGGAAACTGGGAAGAGTCTCAGTGATAATGAGGATAAGAGATCAGTGGATGATCTCAAAGACTGCCAGAAGGGCAGCAATGAGATATCATATTATCAGGTGGGCAATGATATGAGATTAGCAGAGGATTTCATAAACTGCCAAGAGGGAAGAAATGGACTTTCAAGTTGCATGGTGGGTAATGGAAAGAGACCAGTGGGAGGTCTCATATACTTCCATAAGAGAAGCAATGAAAGTTCAGATTGTTAGGTGGGCAATGAGATGGGATCATTGGAGGATCTCATGGACTGCCAAGAGAGTAGAAGAAAAATCCCAAGTTGTCAGGTGGGCAAGGGAAGTGAGAGGACATTGTTTGAAAGTCTCATGAACTCAGTTGAGATTTCATATCAGCAAGGAGAGTTGGTGGAGGTGGATTAGATGAGTATTTTGATCATTGAAGGAATTGAGATATTCCTACCAAGTAGCCCAGTTGGGGCTAGAGCATGTGTTGTAGAAGCAACAACAAAAGGACAACCAAAAGAGACTATCAAGGAGGAGAAAGAAGAGACATTGATGTCTACCCCAACAAAAAAAGAGGAGAATTCAGATGAATTTCTCACTCAATGGGAGCAAGAGTTGAAGATGTTGGAGTATTGGTTGGACAATCCAAAACCAGAAGATGGTTGCCAGAAGACAGTCACGAAGATTGCAAGAGAAGAGCATTCGATAGAATTGCTCAGAAATTTCATTCGGGAAGTTGAACAGAGGATGATTGCAGCACAGAAGCATGCAACAGAAGAGGGAGCAAAATTCTAGCCAGAGGAACAGTTGATAGAAGATGGAGATATGCCAGCACAAGAGGAGATGACAGAAACCAATATGTCAGAGGAAGAAGTTGAGCAGCAATTCAATAAGGAGACTGCAGAATTGAAGTCTGCAGCAGAGTGGAAAACTAGTGCCACAAGAGGAGATGAAGACAACATGAGAGATCAAGTAGATTTTCCCATTGATTGGTATGGAGAGGAGGAAGTGCAATAGAAACAACTGCATAAGAAGAGCCAACCACTGGAGCAACTGGACAGGGTGATAGAAGATATTAGAAAGTTGATGTTGAGGTCAACAGAGGAGACTGTTGGCAAGGAGAAGTTGAGCAGAAGAGATCCTTCCATAGCAGGAGGGAAGCAAAAACAACAACAACAACAAAGCAGAGGAGTGGGTAGACATCTCCGAGTTTGGGATCCAGGTGGATTTCAACAGAGGTGGAGAGCTCATGAGCAGAAGCTCATGATTTTTTCACAACAGTGGAGTATGATGCAGGAGCATCTTTCTGACTCGACAAATGCGTTAACAAATCAACACGTCAACACTCATTTGGAGATAGGGAGAGGCACCGACCCTCTCGTTTTCAAAATTCAAATTATAAAATTAAGTTAATTTATGTGTAAGGTCGATAAATGCCAAAGCCATGCCTTTGGACAGGTGTGGATGGGTTTATCGAAATAATCGACTGTAAGCAGGTCTAGATCCATGTCAGGTCTAGATCTTTGTTCAATGTAATGAGTCATAGGGTTAAGATTTCTTAACGGAAATGTTGATGGCACTAAGGCGGTGGAGAGGATAAGCTCATAGAGCCCTCTTTTGTTAAAAAACGAGAGATATTTTGTATAGAGTTGAGGTTTTTTTTATTAGATTAGAAGAGATAGGAAGTAGAGAGGAGAGAGAGAATTTGTTGCAGTCCGAGCTCTTGTACACAGTTGTAAACAAACATTGATATTAATACGAAGAAAATAAATTTTTCCTACATATGATGTCTATTTATGTTATCTGTGCTCTTTGAATGATATCTGTATATGTTCATATATGTTGTAGATGTATATGTTAGTTTTCATTTGTAGGATTAAGATAGACTTCTTAATCTTTGAGAGTTGTTGAGTTATTTCTGGGTTATTTAGGCTATGCAAGGAGAGCATGACAGAGTGTTGAGGACTCTGTGAGCCGGTGCAAAGAGCGCACATCTGAGTTCTGTGTTGAATTTAGGAAGAACGTGCCAGGAGGGCACACCGGAAGAATTATATACTCAAGACAGAGTCTCAAGGTTGATGAATACCTTGAAGGAAAATATGTGCAGGAGATAGCACAATCAAAGTTATTGAATACTATATTTGCTTTGCAAGATGTGCATTGCGTAGGATAAAGGGAGTTAGTCGAAAATAACTTTCCTTTCAGGAGTTCCAAAACCCAGAAGGAAGACTGAAATCAAGCGTCAAAGCAAGGCTTGTTTCAAGTCTCAAGCTCAGAAGGGATAACACTTTTCAGAAGTGTTGACGAGATCCAAGAGTTGGACTTGTAGGAGGAGAAAAGGTTCGAAACCTTTGAAGACCGGTAAACCTTCTAATTTGGAAGAAATCAGAATCTCAGGAGGAGGAGCGACAATGGCCATTGGATCATAGAGAAAAGGATCAACAACAGTCTGATTTGTGTAAGGTGCATGAGCCTTAACGCTTCGCACACACATGAGAGAGAACCTATCAAGGTTTGAGACTTGAGATTTACGAAGCCCGGAGAGCCGGAAAGCGGAAGTGAAATGTCAGTCGTTCGATCATCTGAAGTGGACCTAAGCCGTCAGATCGACCAAGTGAATCTGAGCCGTCAGATATCGGAAGCTCAGGAGGAGGCAAGCTTGAAACTTGAGATTTTCAAAGCCTGAATAGCCGAATATCCGAGAGTAATCAATCTGCAAGGGGACACTTGTCAACATATCACGAGCTCTAGGTAAAGTGTAGTGGGGTTTCAGTTGAGATATGAGATTGTTGAATCCCAAAGATCCGAAGTAAATCTGGACCGCCAGATCTAGAGGAGATGTGGCGTGAATCCATGGACTCTGAGTAAAGTCCCGAAGTGATTTGTAGCCATCAGATCTAAGAGAGACGGGGCATAAATCTATGCACTCTGGGTAAAGACGAGAAGTAATCCTCGATCGTCAGATCATCAGGACACACGTCAGTGGATTATAGCCTTCGAATAAAAGGCATTGGGAAGAAGGGTGAAGTTTGAGATTTGAGATCTCATAATTTTGAAGACCTGGAGGAGATTTCGACCATTGATCGAGAAGAGGGCCGCAGGACCGTTGATCCGAGTTGAAAGGTCAAACACCTGAAGTGCAGGTAGGACCGTTGATTGGAGGACAGGTGTCCGCAGCTCGTCAACTCTGGAAGATTGATCTACGGAGGAAAGCGAGATTTGATATTTCAAAGCCTTGAAGTCCGAAATTGCGATGGAGATCGTAGTCGTTTATTTAAGAGGGACATATCTGGTTTGTAGATTTGAAAGGCACAGATATGAACCATCAGTTCAGACAGTACTGTCAAGATCGAGAGATTGCCGGTCTCGTAACATTGCGGGGTCAGGAAGTGTGCAAACTTTAAAACATTGATGGTGGGACGCAATCCATACCGTGATTTTGCCAAGAGGACATGTGGAAGCTCGAAGAGAATTACGAGATTAAAATTGGGTTGATCCCAAACCTCTTTTGGTCACGCCAGCAATCGCGTGGTCATGAGAAGTCATCGCTTAAGGTCACATCGAGAGGGGGCTTATCAAAAAAAGAGATAACACCCATTACTTTGAGATTTCGTAGGAGAGCGAAAGGGAAGGTTGCGGGTGCTATCAGACTTGCACCAAGGAGCCGAAAGGGTCTGTGTTTAGATATAGAATGGGACTGTTAAGGTTCCAAAGATTCATTTGACTCAAGAATCAGAGATCCTTTGACCAAGAGGTCGTGTAGCCCTACGGGGGAGTAGGGGGGATGAATCAATTAGTGCGGTCAGTTCAGTTGGGAAGTCGGGTGGACTTCTATTGGAATGGAACCCTATTTTATTTGAGTTGAAGTCATTTCTAAGTGTTGGTGGAATATTGTTGATAGGTTTACACATTCCTGATAAATGTAGGATTTTCTTTTTAAATGTGTATGGATCTTGCACCGGGCGAAGACAGTTCTGGGAACAGGTGCATGCCAAGGGTTTATTAGCACATGATTCCCTTATTCTAGAGGGAGATTTAAATTTCACAACTAGTTCTGATGAAGTGTGGGGTACAGGGGCATTAACCAACCCATTGGCCGTATTTTTCAGAGATATTTTTGTAAACAATCATTTGGTGGATGTTTAGCCAATGGAGTTAGTGCCAACTTGGCGTAATGACAGAAGTGGGGTACATGGGATTCAAAATCGACTGGACAAGGTATATGCATCATAAGCTCTATTGGATGACTCAGCCAGGTATAGATCATGGGTAGAACTTCCTTACATCTCGGATCATGCACCTGTGATCTTCCAATCGGACTATGGATTTAAATATGTAGCTTTCCCTTTCAAATTCAATCATGTGTGTTTGATTGAAGAGTCTTTTGGGGATTTAGTTCGATTGGAATGGTGT